>CAUYRT010029682.1:0-21060 GCA_963574885.1 Lepilemur ruficaudatus
ATTAGCCGGGCATGGTGGCACATGCCTGTAGTCCCAGCTACTCGGGAGGCTGAGGCAGGAGGATCGCTTGAGCCCAGGAGTCTGAGGTTGCTGTGAGCTAGGCTGACACCACAGCACTCTAGCCCAGGCAAGAGAGCGAGACTGTGTCTCAAAAAAAATAAAATAAAATAAAATAAAAAATAAGAAATTTAGAGGTAAAACCCTAAACAATTCAGCACTTTATCAGTGAAGTACTGTAGGAAGAGGAATGGATAGGATGCAGGGGAGGTGGTGTGTGGGGATTATATATAGCCTGGTCCTATTACTGATTTCACATGTCACCTGGAACAAGTTGTTCCCTGGTTTGGCCACAGATTGAGGACACTGGATGAGCTGCTATCACAGCCACTGCACAGCATCACCCCCACCCTCACTTTGACTGTGACTGTACCTCGGAACTGCAGTCACTAATGACACTCCAGTAACTAGGTGAGACCAGAAGAAACAGTCACTGAAGGCAGTGACAAGGAGAATAACAAAATGTCATGTACAAATTGCCACTCTAGCATGATACATAATGCAAGATGTGTAAGTAAGTGAGATGAGCATTTATGAAATCTCTTTCAAAAACAAAGATCAAAATCAAATACTGCAGCACCATCGCCATCTCCTTGTACTAGAGGCTAAAATGTACAAAAAGACAAAAAGAATGCAGATACAACAGAAAGAAAATACTGCATCTACGCAAAGCACAGTGGTCATTCATCTCCTTCCTACTCTTCATTATAGCATATAATGATTTTTTCCAAGATGAAGTAGAAGGAAAAGTATAATTGCATAGAGAAAAGAGAATGTGAGATACTAATCTAGGACATCATAGTGCCATCACACACAAAAAAAATTGTCTTCCTCTTAACACCTTTAGATGCTGAGGAAGTAAAAAACAGAATACTTACTGTAGCAACTTGATTTAGTCCACTTTACAAATACTTTAGAGTAACCAAGACACAATTACATTTTGATAGGTCGGCTAAAATTCCCCATGCTACTTTTTTTAATTTTTTATTTTACAGCCTTTTAATTTCTACATTTAACACGCCAATTTCCTGGAATAAGAACTGTTGTAATGCTTACTCTTATACATTTTAGCAGACACATGTCCGGCAGGGGTTCCCAGAAGGACCCATAACACAATGGCACAGGTAAGCTCCTAGATTGGCAGGGGAGAAAAAACCAAGACAGGCCAGAACTAAAGCCACAAAAAAGAAATACGAAATCAGTGACAACAATAGTCTCAAAAGTACACAGGACTTTATAAGAAATTAAACACAACCTTATTAAGACATATGAAATAGCACACAAGGAAATTCTCTAATGGGAGTGCTTAAGGAATGCTGCAAGAAAACGTTATTTATTCACTTAGCTAAGTCTTTCACAATTTTTTCATAATGAAAAGGTCTGATTTTCAACTTAAAGTAAATGGAAGTAAGTTTTCAAGTTGAATTAGTCTTTAATTTCACTGTGAAAACCAAAATTAAACAAAATATCTCCCCCTCCCTATTCTAGTAGTCACTCCAAAACAGAAAATCATTTTTTTCCCACAGAAATTTCCTCCTGTTTTCCTTTTCTTCAAAATGGGGAATAAAAAAAATCAAAGTGAGACTTGATCTCAGGAAAATATAACCTTAAGAGCTGAATTTTGAAATTATCACTGACATCTGAAACACCTAATAAGCCATCTTTTACAACAGCTTTGTTTACGAAAATCACTACCTGGCTATCAAAAACTGACAAGCACCATTTTTAGCTTATAAATGAAGGCAGGTAGGGTTCATCAGCCATTGTGAGCCCACTAAAGATGCCATTCTGTTTATACACTTAAAGACCAGCACTTAGGCTTGCCATAGTATTTTGAAATACTTTGAATCATGAACTCCCTTAGCCCACTAAAAATATGATTCTACTCACGCACTGATTTTCAAGAATGCATCTATTTTGCAACACAAGGAATATGTGTATTGGAGTTTACAATAAGCTATTCAAAACTGAAGAAGCTATGGAAGTTTCCTGATATAGCAACATCAACTCATATCCTTAATTTGAGAAGACAGAAATGTAACTACTATAAAACACAAATTTCGATAAACTTTAGGGTACAATATTCAAAGTACTTTTGTACACATGAATCAAAGTTTAACATATGTCAGCAGTTTACTATTAATGTTAAGATATATCTGAGCCTACTCACATAAAGTAATAAATGTCATAATCAAAACTTGTATTCCTAGACCCAGGAATACTGACAGCAATATTCCATTCTTTGGGGGCCTGTATACATCTTCATGAACCAGCTTCCAACCAAAATCCTGGGCATCTTCCTGCACATGAGAAAGTCTTTAATAAACATAAAAGTTACTATGACAGAAAGTTACAAGAGCTTTGAAAGTTAGATGAAACACAACTTTCTTCTAAAGACACACTAACCAGAAACCAATGGCTCATTATGAATTTAGCAGGTCTCTGGAAGGTACATGATCCCACCACATAAATGAATCATTCCCTTACCGTAAGTTTTGTATTGGAGGGAGTGTGTTAATTATATAAAACACACAACTGGATTGCTTTTCATGAAGAAAACAAAATGATTTAACTTACATAAAAAACTTAACCGATGTTATAGAAATTAAAAATTCACCAATACACAAATGATTAAAAGAGTAAAAACAGTATAACCTAAATTATAATATTTTGCAATGTTTGGTATATTTATCTCATGCTTCAAAGCAATAAAAATCTTTAATAATGATACTTTCAGAGTTCAGAAACACATACAAATTATTTTTTAAAGGCAGAGTCTTGCTCTGTCACCCTGGCTGGAGTACAGTGGCATGATCATAGCTCACTGCATCCTCTCAAACTCCTAGGCTCAAGCAATCCTCTTGCCTCCCGAGTAACAGGGACAATAGACATGTGCCACCAGGCCCAACTAATTTTTAAAATTTTCTTTTTTAAAAAAGAACAAAAAATACATATACATATATATATATAGAGAGAGACAGACGATGAACAGGAAACAACTAGCAAAATGGTAAAATTAAATTCCACCATACCATTAATCACATTAAATGTAAATAGTACAAACACCTGTTTAATTAAAAGGTATGTGTCTAAAAAATAATAATAAATAAATAAAATTTTCTTTTGTAGAGATGGGGTCTCACTGTGCTGCCCAGACTGGTCTCAAACTCCTGGCCTCAAGTGACCCTCTCATCTCAGCCTCCCAATGTGCTACAATTACAGGCATGAGCCACCATGCCCAGCCATGAGAAACACATACAAATTATATAGCCAAAGAGTTGATAACGAACAACTGTCTAATAAATTTACCTGCACTTTCTAAAAATCTACACAACTCTATACTTTTTTTATTTCAAAATATTAAGGGGGGTATAAATGTTTTTGTTACACGGATAGCTTTTATAATGCTTAAGTCAGGACTATTAGTGCACCCATCATATGAATAGTGTTCATTGTACCTGATAGGCAGGTTTTTATTCCTCCCCTTCTCCTCCCTCTCCACTTCTTGATTTCCAATGACTTTTACTTCTCTCTGTGCCCACATGTGCCTGATTTACTAACCATCAAAAATGTGTTTTATTCAAGGTGCTATACTCTAAGTAGAAATATAACATTGAGAACTGGGCAAAGTAGGCATTCCAGTATTTGTTGAATTAAATATGTACATTTTTACTTATAGGAGAATTCATCTGATTATATCTGGTAATATCTCTATGGAGACTCTTTAAGGTGATCATAGCCAACATTTCATATAAGAAAAGAAAAATAACAAAGGAATTCATAATACTAGGAAACTTGAAAAAAGAAAAAAAGAGAGAAGTTAAATCTCAAATTACTTAATTGAACACTAAAAATAAATGTGTATACATATAAAAGACATTCAATCAGTTTTCTAAGGTTAAACTTAGATCAAAGACTGAATGCATCATATATTAAATGAAGTTAAAGCTATATTACAAAAGTAATAGAAGCAACACTATTTGTAAGGTTAGTTTGAAATTTTTTAAGAGTACCTTCTCAAAGAGAAATAAGGAGAAGTAAATAAAAGCAGTAACACAAAATTAGTTCTAGAGCATGGAACTGGGAATGAAAAATGAAAGTTCAGGAGTCACAGGTTGAACTAATGGCTGACCGACTTCTTAGCCAATGGACCAAGGCCATAGTCTTTTTTTTTTTTTTTTTTTTGAGACAGGGTCTTTCTCTGTTGCCTGGGTTAGAGTGCCTTGGCGCCAGACTAGCTCACAGCAGCCTCAAACTCCTGGGCTCAGGCGATCCTCCTGCCTCAGCCTCCCAAGTAGCTGGGACGGCAGGTGCTTGCCACCACACCCTGCTAATTTTTTCTATTTTTAGTAGAGACAGGGTCTCACTCTTGCTCAGGCTGATCTTGAACTCCTGAGCTCAAGTGATCCTCCCGCCTCAGCCTCCCAGAGTGCTAGGATTACAGGCGTGAGCCACTGCGCTGGCCAGTCTCTGCTTTTTAATCTAAATATTTTATCCATTTACATTTAAGATAATGATTGATAAGGTAGGACTTATGTCTGTCATTTTGCTATTTTCTTTCTATATATCTTATGTCTTTTATGTTCCTCTGTTCCTTCATTATTGCCTTTTTTTTTTTTTGAGACAGAGTATTGCTCTGTTGCCTGGGCTAGAGTGCCGTGGCATCAGCCTAGCTCATAGCAACCTCAAACTCCTGGGCTCAAAGCAATCCTCCTGCCTCAGCCTCCCGAGTAGCTGGTACTACAGGCATGTGCCATCATGCCAGGCTAATTTCTTTATATATATTTTTAGTTGTCCAGCTAATTTCTTTCTATTTTTAGCAAAGACAGGGTCTTGCTCTTGCTCAGGCTGGTCTTGAACTCCTGACATTGAACAATCCTCCTGCCTCAGCCTCCCAGAGTGCTAGGATTACAAGCATGAGCCACTGTGCCTGGTCTCATAGTCTTTTAAGTATATCACACAATGAGCTTCAGGTCAAAGACACCAAGGACCACTTATCTACCAGCTCTTACTTACTGTTTCTAAAATTAAAACTTAAAAACTATTCACAAATCAAAACCAATGCCTTCTGCCATCCCACACACACCCCCAAACCCATACACACCAAAAAAGTTTCACCAGAATCTATGAAAAGGCCGGCACTGTTTTAGTGAGATACCAATAAGACAAATGATGTCTAAAATGTTAAGTGTTGTAAATAAATTTTTTCATGACAGAAACTAAAGTACGGTACATTCATTGTTACATTATATATGTTAATACTACTAGAGATTAGCCTCCATAACCTATATAGAGGCCCTTCACTTTCACAATTCTCTGGAGAAAACATTTTTAAAAATCTTATCTGAGGAGACTTCTGGGGAGTGACAAAATGGGATCTGGACTGTTGCCCAAACAGAAGACACTCTGGAAAAACTACCATAAGAAGGAGGAGGGCCAGACACAGTGGCTCACACCTGTAATCCTAGCACTCTGGGAGGCTGATGCAGGAGGACTGCTTGAGCTCAGGAGTTCGAGATCGGCCTGAGCAAGAGCGAGACCCTGTCTCTACTAAAAATAGAAAAAATTAGCAGGGTGTGGTGGCATGCACCTGTAGTCCCAGCTACTCGGGAGGCTGAGGCAGAAGGATTGCTTGAGCCCAGGAGTTTGAGGTTGCTTTGAGATAGGCTGACGCCACGGCACTCTAGCCTGGGCAACAGACTGAGACACTGTCTCAAAAAAAACAAAGAAAAAAAAAAGTAGGAGGAAGGAGAAGAAGGAATAATAGAAAAAGGAGGGGAGGGTATTCTCATTTTAAAGGTAGTGGGAGCATAAGGAGAATCATTACTTCAGAAGACTATACTCATAATATCACACCTTACTTTCATTTTTAATTTTTACATTTTAGTCTTCTTCCACCCCAAATGGCTTTATTACAGCATATAGGGATAACAGGGATCAAAATACTGCATATACACATTCATTTCTTTTTGATCAGCTTCTCTGCCCAGTCTCCTGAGTTACTAATTTAACCCTACTCCCACTCTTAGCACTTGATCACAACCCCAATAATTTTGTTCTCAGGCGGTCCATCCCTCAATTCCATGTGAAACAACTCCTTCCACAGTCACAGAATTCTAACTCTGTGGTCTGATCCTGTTGAAGATTCCCGAGGAATCAAGCCCTTTCACTCTGAATCCACTAGAATGTAAGCTTCTTGCAAGGAGCAGCCCTGTGTGCCTTACTCACTGCTGTATCTCAGAGCCTACCACAGAGCTCGGGATCAAAACAGAGACTAAAAAGACTACCCATGGAACACATGGTCCTTCACTGGCAGACATCATCTCCACACAGTTGTCTCCTCCCTATGATCCACCTTGATTAAATGGCCACTTGAAAGTTGTTGGTTTGTCATATGTAACCCTTTTACCTTTCTCTCACCCTCTTCCCAGTTTTTCATGACATCCCTACCTTCCTCTGTGCCTCCTGGTTGTGGCTTTTCCTTACTATCTAGCACGCTGAGACCCTCTAAACCCACAGACAAGAGCTTTCCTCTTTTTGCTTTTCATCTCTTTCACAGTGTCTGCTTCCACAGTCATATCTTGCCTACTCTCCACTACAATGCTTTTTGCATGCAGACATAGTATCTCCACGACATTTCAGGTTTCTCTTTCCCTTCAGCATAAATATAAATGCATTTAAAGTACAATCACTTTTTTTTCTTTTCATTCTGTATGTGGTGAGGTGAAGGGAGAGGAGGAGAGGGGAAACTAGCCCACGAAGAAGAAAACTATGTCTCCTAAGATCATTTGAGGTGACAAAATATCTGAATTTAAAAATATATATTCAGGTCGGGCGCGGTGGCTCACGCCTGTAATCCTAGCACTCTGGGAGGCCCAGGCGGGCGGATCACTCAACATCAGGAGTTCGAAACCAGCCAGAGCAAGAGTGAGACCCCATCTCTACTAAAAATAGGAAGAAATTAATTGGCTAACTAAAAATATATAGAAAAAAATTAGCCGGGCATGGTGGCGCATGCCTGTAGTCCCAGTTACTTGGGACTCTGAGGCAGGAGGATTCCTTGAGCCCAGGAGTGTGAGGTTGCTGTGAGCTAGGCTGATGCCATGGCACTCTAGCCCAGGCAGCAAAGTGAGACTCTGTCTCAAAAAAAAAAAAAAATATATATATATATATATGGCAAGAAAAAAAGAAAAAAAATAATAAAAATATATATTTACATTTCCCATCCTGAAGCTACTTTATTTCAGGAACAGCTTACCAAAGCCACTGAATGTTGGTATGAGTCATAGCCTCCAAAATATAATTCCATCTAGAGGCCCACTTGACATTTTGTTTTCTTAAAACAAAAATATAAATCATACAATCAAACTTTGACCTTTTGCTGGTTATAATCCTGAAACAGACAAAAAAGCTATTTTGCATGTTCTTTCTCCATTTCTTTACTTCTAACTTCATGGAATAATGTGATCTACATTGACTTTTTTTTTTTTTTTTGAGCCAGAACCTCTGTCACCTGGGCTAGAGTGCCGTGGTGTCAGCCTAGCTCACTGCAACCTCAAACTCCTGGGCTCAAGCAATCCTCCTGACTCACAGCCTCTCAAGTAGCTGGGACTACAAGTGCATGCCACTACATCTGGCTAATTTTTCTCTTTTTTTGTAGAAATGGGGTCTCACTATGTTGCCCAGGCTGGTCTTGAACTCCTGGCCTCAAGCAATCTTCCCACTTTGGTGGCCCAAAGTGCTAGGACTACAGGCATGAGCCACCATGCCCAGCCTACCTTGACATTTTTATCTTGTTTTCTTTTCTTTTCTTTTTTTTCTTGAGACAGAGTCTCACTCTGTTGCTTTGGCTCGATTGAGTGCCGTGGTGTCAGCCTAGCTCACAGCAATCTCAAACTCCTGGGCTCAAGCGATCCTTCTGCCTCAGCCTCCCAAGTAGCTGGGACTACAGGCATGTGCCACCATGCCCGGCTAATTTTTTTAAATATGTCTTTAGTTGGCCAATTAATTTCTTTCTATTTTTAGTAGAGACAGGGTCTCGCTCTTGCTCAGGCTGGTTTCGAACTCCTGACCTTGAGCGATCCACCTGCCTCAGCCTCCCAGAGTGTATCTTGTTTTCATTTACTGATATTCTATCTCATTGCAAAAAGGAACTAGGAAGAAAATAATTTTAGCTTACCGCTATTCACCAGAAATAGCACCTTTTTGGTATTATTTTTCTGCAACCCGAAATCCACCTCATACTTATTTCCTTTTGTCCCTTTGTCCTGACCACATGTATGTCTTCACTGCACCTTCATATCATACTTGCAAAGGTACATAAAGATATGCATAATGAGAGTCACTGTAGCTTTGTTTATAAATTTAAAACCTAGAAAAAACCAAAAATGTCCATCACAATGAGAATAAACTATGGTAATCCATGCTAGCAAATGCCATGTAACCATTAAAAGAAATGGTGTGCATCTATAAGTGATGATATGGCTATGAAATTGCATTAAGTGAAAAAAGAAAGGTGAAAAGTATATATAGCAAGATTCCATTTTTCCCCAAGAAAATGGTATACATATCTTTTTTTTTTTGTTTTTTTGAGACAGAGTCTCGCTCTGTTGCCCAGGCTAGAGTGTCGAGGCGTCAGCCTAGCTCACAGCAACCTCAAACTGCTAAGCTCAAGTGATGCTCCTGCCTCAGCCTCCCGAAGTAGCTGGGACTGCAGGCATGCGCCACCATGCCCGGCTAATTTTTCTATATATTTTAGTTGGCCAATTAATTTCTTTCCATTTTTAGTAGAGACAGGGTCTCACTCTTGCTCAGGCTGGTTTCGATATCCTGACCTTGAACAATCCGCCCGACTCGGCCTCCCAGAGTGCTAGGATTACAGGCATGAGCCACCACGCCGGGCCTGGTATACATATCTTGTCAGTACAGACATTTTTCTGGAAGGATAAATATGAAAAATTAATGGTTATATTTTTAAAGGGAGAGAGTAGAAATTGGAGGATAAAGGAAGGGAGAAATTTACTTACACTTTTCCTGTATGGTTTGAAGTCCCCACCATATATACATATACAAGTATTATCAATATTACTACTTAACCTAAAAGACAACTTGTGTTAGATTGGGAGTCGCAGTACCACTGAACAGAGAGACAGAGTCCCTGAGGCTGCAATCAACATGAGGAGTTTATTATCAACTAACTCGAGTTAGGATCTATGCCCCAGAGCGCCAACACGCAGTGGCTTCTTTTCTGGGCAGAGGGACCCCGGACGGCGTGGGAAGGGGGCTTTATAGGGGGTAGTTCATGTGGCAATGAGCTGTCCACGTGCTGATTATGTATTCACTTAGCATAGTGATTGGTCTGCCCTCACTGATCATGCACTTAAGATCAGTTGTGACTGGCTGGTTACATTGCATATTATTCTTTCTCTAATTGGTCCTAGAGCGGTTACTGCAAGCAAGCCGTTATCTCAGAGGCAGAAATGAGCAATTAGCACGTAGGCAAGCAAGTATGTCTGCACGTAGGCAAGCCTTTACAAGTATGTCTGCACGTAGGCAAGCCTTTACAAGTATGTCAAAATCTGAAAATCTGTTTGTGATCATTTTTGACCTCTTACACACGTACCAGCTATTATTTAACCTCATAACCCCCCATTTTTCTGATCTGTCATAGGGGCCCAGGACACTGCCTACCTTGTGGACTTGTAGAGCCAGTTCACAAAGTGGTAAACCATTGCTATTTACACAGTTACTACCAACCAGCCATTGTGTTTCCACGCTCCGCTGGATCACTCCCATCCTCTGTACCCCTCTGCATCCCAGGGCGTGGGCATGGACCAACCGACAGGTTCCCTTGCCTGCCAGCTTCCAAATAGTCCAGCCTGTGGGAAGCAGGGAGTGGAGCGAATTGACCTTGGGGACTCTGTCCTCTCTGGTTTTGGGGGTTCGCTGGGACTGGGCTTCTTTTCTCTAGCAAAAGTAGCTTCTTATCTGTGGCCCTCTTCCTACAACTACCCTCTTTTGGGTCCAGGAACTGCCCCTTCTTCTTGCCTGTTAAGAGGGAGGGATGACAATGACACCCCACTGCTGCAAGCCCCAGGGTTTCCTGTGCACCTAAGTCCGTGGCTTTTTACTAAATTCCCTGTAAGTAGCCCAGTTGGGGTGTGCCTTCTGTTTCTTTCTAGAACCCTGACTGAGACAACTTTTTTCACATACAGCGACTGTTGGCTTCATAGGCCAACAAGACCTCATTCTGATCAGGAAGCCCTTGTCCCTCTGGTCAGCTCTAGAACATTCACCAAGGTGATCACATTGTCACAAGATCACTTCTTTTTCATTCTGGAGGGAACTTTGAAAATTTCAAGGAAATTTGTAAGTTTTATAAACAACATGCTCATACTCCACACTAGAAAATGAAACCAAAATCAAGTGACCCAGGCAGAAAATAGGTTATAGTGGGTTTCCTGCAGCCAAGGGGCCATGAGTCAGAGCAGCCAGCTCGAGGCTGGGAGGGAAAGTAAGCCACTGGGTCTAGGGACCGCATTAGTCACTCTGCTGTCCGGAGTTGGCCTCCTCCTTTCCCCCGACCACACTTCAGGGCATCTGTATGCTTCACCAGGCCCCTTCTGAGCAGGCTGTCTCCTGCTGGCCACAGCACCAAATTGGAGTCTCCTAGGGGTCCTCCTCCCTCTGTAGCTCGGGTGTACACTGGAGAACTAGAGAGTCAGGCACGTTCCTACTTACCCCACTCAGGAGTCCAGCATTTCCACAGCCTTCTTCCCCCACCTCCCCGCCCTGTGACTGGCTCCTTTCTTGTCCAAGTCAGGTCTTCCTTTTCTACACTGTGAGGTTGCCTGGGTCAGGGAATGAGTCTCTGTATCCTTGGTACCCAGCTCAGAGCCTGCTGCTTAGACAGTGCTCAATCTAGCATGGCGTTTGGGAACACGGGCTTTGGTGGCAGAGATGTACATTTGCATCTTGGCTGACCTGGTCTTTTATCAGTCACTTCACAAATGACCATGTCTGTATCTTATGATCCTAGTCTTAACACCACCAATCTTAGGTAAGGTATTTCATCTTCCTGAGTTTTGTTTTCCTCATGTGTACAATAAGGGTTAAATGACTCTCCTAATAGGGTTGTTTTGGGGATTAAGTGAAATTGTGTGTACAAAGTGCTTAACATACATGAAAACTACTATTTTTATTATGATGCTAGTGAATAAAACTTTCTGAAATTAGAGACCCATGTGCCTGTTTCTCTACAATTTCAAAATGGACCAGAGAACAAACGAAACTTCAGAAGGTCTGACCAAGGCAGACGTGTGGTGTTTCCATAGCTGCATCCCCCATGCTTGGTGAGTGGCAGTGCCCTCTTGTGCAAGAGCCTGGGCTTGGAGTCGCAGATCTGCCACTTACTAGTTGCTGACTTGAGGCCTGTCCCTCGACCTCCATGAACCTCAGCATCCTGGTCTCTAAAATTGGTACAGGAACACCCTCCACTCAAGGTTATTCTCTCCTTGGATAACAATTGAGCACCTACTGTGTGTCAGACACTATTCTAAGCTACAAATCCAGCCTCAAACAAGACAGGCAAACCGCTGCCCTCAGGGAGCTTATATTTTAGTTGGGAAAGAGGCTGGAGGAGACAGACAATAAAGCAGTAAATAAATGAATTAACAAGCTATTTTCAGGCATTGATAAGTGCTATGAGGAAAATAGAAGTGCACCCTGGAACATAGAACAACTCTGTGGGGGAATTGGGTTGGGTACCTGAGTAAGGGTTCAGGGTGGGACTGTTAGAGGAGATGACTTTTGAATTTAAATAAGAATGAAAAGAAAAAGCCAACCATAGGGGAATTGGAGACCATGGGAAGAGTGTGCAAAGGGACAGCCAGTGCAAAGGTCAGAGGCTGAACAAGATTTCTCATTTAGGGCATTAAAAATAGGCAAGTTGAGTAGAGACAAAGTCAGAGAGTGACCAGGGTTAAATGGGATGATGTGTCTGAACTGCCTAGAGCAAGCCCAACACCGGGGAGGTGTTCTATAGGTGCTATCTTCCCCACCAGTTTCTATACCTTGGGGAGCTACTGTGTGCTAGTGTGAGGTGCAAAAATCAGTAAATCATGCCACTATCTCTAAGGAGCTCATGATCTAATACACAAGGAAAACAAACACACATTAAAAACAAATGAATCCACTACTTAGCAATAGTGAATTGTGCTGCCATAAACATTTGGGTGCTTTTTTATCAAGAGCTTCAGAGTAGGTATAATCCATATGAATCATATCTCCTAAAGTTATCAAAATTGAGGGCCTGACTAGCTCCAAATTAGGCTTTAGTCCTATCGTGAGAGCCTAGACACATGACTTGAACTCCTTAGCTACAAGGGCTGAGGGGGGACATATATCATTTTCCTATCCTATAATGAGACAGATCTACAACTGAGATCTGTATAGACAGAGGTGGATATATATATTATTTCTGGAGTTTCTTGATATATTCTTCTGCTATTTGTGGTATATATAATTTTACATATATACATATATATATAAATTAGGTTCAGAGACTTTAAAAGGGTCTGACTAGGAGTAGTTAGAGAAGATAGCCTCATCTAGATATTAATTGTATGAGAAAGACATTGTCTTTCAAAATTTATTATGATGTTAGCTTTAGGTTTTTGTAGTTTTCATTTATCTGATTAAAGAAGTTTCTTTTTATTCAAAGTTTGCTGAGGATATATTTTGCAATCATGAATGAATGTTGAATTTTGTTGAATGATTTTTCTTCACCTATTGCTATAATTCTATTTTTCCTTGTTTACTCTAAACATATGATGGTTTGTATTGATTGATTTTCAAATGTTAAACCAGTCTTGTATCTGTAACATAAAATCTTTTGATTGTGATGTGTTATTGCTTTTGTTATTGCTATTTCTAGTATTTTGTTGAGAACTTTTTACATCTATTTACATAGATAATATTAGACTTTTGTTTTTGTATAATTATCTCTGCTGAGTGTGTCTTGATATGCTGGCCTCATGAAATGATAAGTGTTGTTTCCTCAAATCTTCTGGAAGCTATTGTTAAGAACTGTCATTAATTCTTTCTTAAATGCTTGGCATAATTCCAAGTGAAGCCATCTAGGGCTGACATTTTCTTTTTCAGAAAGATTTTTAGCTGTAAATTTAGTACTTGTCAGGTTATCTCTGACAGGGATTGTTTTGGCAGTTAGTGTCTTTCATGGAATTGATCCATTTCTTCTAAGGTGTCAAATTTTGGCCATAGAGTTTTTTTGGTAATATTCTTATATTATCCTAATAATGTCTATGAGGTCAGTAGTGATAAACTCTCTTTTATTCTTGATGTAGGTGATTTGTGTCTTCTCTTTTTCATTTTTTGCTCAAACTAACTAGAAGTTTAATCAATTTTGTTTGTTTGTTTTTGGTCAAACAAGTAGCTTCTGGTTTCATGAAATTTCTGTACTGTTTTCATATTCTCAATTTCATTGATTTCTAATTTTATCTTTTTTTTTTTTGTTTGCTTAGAGTTCGGTTTCTTGCTAGTTTTTTTTTCTTGTTTTAGATGAAAGCTTATATTGTATATTTGAGAATTTTATTCTTTTCTAATATAAGCAAATAATTCAATAAATTTACCTCTAATCTTAATTTAAGTGTATTCCTCAGAATTTGATATGTTGTATTTTCATATTAATCTACTTTAAAATATTTTCTATTTTCCCTTGAGACTTGTACTTTGATCCATGGATTATTTAGTATAGCATTGATTTTCTTTTAAAATTTGTTTCAGATTTATCAAATATCTTTATGCTATTTATTTTATGTTTAGTGTTCTTTTCAACAAAGAACACAGTTTTGGGTAATTTCATTTTTTAAAATTTAATAATATTTATTTCTGACTTAGAGTGTGATCTATATTGGTAGATGAAGGCATTGCAAAATCATGTGCATCTATTCTTTGTTGTGAATTTTTCTGTGCATTGGAGGATATATAGCATCTGAGTCTCCTGTTCCCTAAATGACAGTAGCTTATCATAATTATTTTGCAAGCAAATTTATCTCAGAAATTTTTAAGTGCCTGATGGGGGCAGTGGTGTCTCCTGTTGAAAATGACTGATTTAAACAAACATGAATATTACAATTATTTAATAAATTAGGTGTTTGAATATTAGATATTTTAGATTTGCTTCTTTGTCCTATTTTAACCATTGTAAAATATAATAATTATTAATTTATTTGACTTTTGTTTGTTTGAATTAGTTTATTTAAACAAAGTAAATTCAGGAGATTATTTATCAATAAATTGGTATTTTAATTTGAATTTCTTCTCTCTCTTTTTTTTATGTGTGTGTATACACAAGTACATGTTAACTATTATTGATATTGGAGACTCTGAATGTTCTTGTATTATACTTATCCATATTTGCAGAATAAATAACAATTGAATAGACATTAGAAAAAAATCTTACAAATGTTTGTAAGTTTTATCGTGTTAAAATTGATGTGGGTTCCTTAAGAAAAAACGCTTTTTAGTTTTCGTCTAAGGGAATGTGGCTTGAACAAGAGTCTCTTGACTGGTAGTGGTGGGCAAACTGTGAAACATTTGGTAACCACTCATGTCATTTGATAATGACAGCTTTGAGGTAGCAATTTAGACCAGCTGCACTGGACTGTCTGGGCCCATCATTATTTCTGCTCTGTGAAATAAGCTGTCATTATGTTTCACACAAACATATTTCTGTCTTTTCATAATTAGTAAAGTCCACCTGAGACACCCAATGAAGGAGAAAGCTACTGTACAAAAATACTTCTTTGCAGAGAGGATAGCTTAATGGAAATAGTATTATTAACAGATTTACAAAAAACATTTCTCCTATTTTTCTGTCCAACAAGTGGTACTGACATTTCCTTTACTGATGCTGATGACAATGATTTAAAAGTCACAAATAGCTCATTCTTCAGTAGAAATAAGTATAACTTCATAACTTAATGTATCAGTCTTGTATTGATAGAGTTGGTAATAATGAATTCTGATTGATAATAAATAACAGCGTTTTTAAAAAAAGTTTCTCATATTTTAAAATACAGAGCAAAGTGTGAAAACACTTGGTGAATATTTAAATTATTTTTAGTAACAAGTTTAACTGAATTACACAATTTTCCTCAAGTTCTTTAAGGCGTATACCTAGATCATAGAATCACACGCATCCTTCGTGGTTTATTAGAAAGTAAAATTTAAGAATAATGCCATAGTTTCTGGATAAGAGATTTGTTAATTATTTTATTGTTTCGTAAGGTCTTAAGTAACTTGAGAAAAATTTGGTAGATGAAAGATGTTGGATAAATTTATCTCTATTACATTTTTCCCCTCTTCTTTTGTAAAACTCTATGCTGTGGCCAGTTTCTGTATGCAACTTTATTTTAAAACTTCTTTTCCTGCTAGGTCTACACTATGTGAAAATTTAGTTTCTTTTAGGTTCATTCTCCTATTCTTTTAAGGAAGAAAACTGTACCAACCTTTCTCTGTCCACTTCCTGATTGGAGAAGTGACTGGTCAAACCCTTATTCATCCAAGACCATTGATTGTGTGTCTGCTCTATGGCATAAGGGAATTCAAGTCATGTTTTAACATTTGACTGCACACTGGCTGTTCTTACCCACTAACACACCTGTCAAACCTGTGCGTTAGTGGAATTCTTACAGAGTGTTCCCCAGCTACTTTTCCAGAACATTATTATATGTCAAGATGGCAAATTGTGGGTCAGTCTTGGTGCAATTTTTAAATTTGTTTGATGTGTGCTATGCAAAATGCATCTAGTTTCAAGCATCAATGCACATCACCTTTTTTTTAAACATGATGAGCCAAAATTCATTTTAATGGAGATAAAAATTAGAGATATACAACTAGTATTTAAATCCATGTCTGTCCCTTAATCAGAATTATTTTTCCCTATACTTTGACAGTAAAAAACAATGGAATATGATTAATTGGCAAGACGGTTATATAGAAATTGTTGTAAGAATTGTTGTAAGAAGCCTCAAAGCTTGAGAAGTCAATATCAGATGAATCAGTCTTCTTTTCCACTGTTTTCTTCTGTTTGGGTCACAAACGTATTTAAGATTTTTCTATCTGCAAATCTAACTTAGTTCTGCATTGGCCTCTTAAGACTATACTTGATCTTCATTATTTCATTACCAAGGTTTTTCAAAATAGAACGTCAATTCCATTTGTCCATTTCATGAGCTAATCTTTATTTTCCACTCACTAATACCAATAATTCCACTGAACACCGTCATCAACACAATCTTGGTGTTTACTTCTTGCTTTTGTTCCATCTGTTTCAACTTCATAGCTAGTGCTTTGGTTCAGGTTCCCATTTTCCTTTCTCTCAACTATAATCATATTCTCCAAAATTCCCCTTGACTTTCACTTCTCTATATTTCCCCTACATGGCTGCCAAATGATCTTTCTAAAATGCAAGACTTATCATATTACTCCATTGATTAAAACCCTTCTATCGATCCCAAGTTTCTCACAAGACAGAGCCCAGATTTCTCAGTATGTCATGCCAGGCCCTCCATGATCTGGAGCTACAAGTACCCAGGGCGTTTCTTGCTTTGCCTCTAACCCCTCTAATTCAATCTTACCAAAATATTTATAGCACTTATGGTTCATCAGGACGCCATCATTTGGTGGCTTGGGTGTCTTTTTTGAGTTATTCTTAATTTCCAAAATGGCTGTTATTTTTTTTTTTTTTTTTACTGGCCAGCAACTACTCATTCCGTCAACATTCGACTTATTTGTTACCTTTCCTGAACTCTTCAAATACAATGATTAATTTCTACTTTTAACCTCACTATAACCTAAGTATTCTACTCTTATAACATCTTGCTAAACATATTTGGTTTCATATTACTCCACTTACGTAAGTGAGTACAAGCATTAAGGCAGAATATATTTAATGATAATTTCCTTTTAGGGGATTAGGATATATAAAGACGAACAAGACAAAACCCTGCCATCCAGGAATCACAAGCTTCAAGTTGTCTCACTCTAATCATAGGGTTTACCATGATTTTAGCAGACTATAGAAACAGTTTACTTAATGATCAGTAAAATAATGATTAAATCAGTAAGTTATTAAATCACTGATGGGCAATTATTAGATTAGTAGATTAAATAATATGCTCCCATTCTCTCTATATGTACCTTAATAGGGTTTACTGTTTGAGATTGAACTAATTTCTGCCATGAAGCTTTCCTGTATTTCTTTATGAGATCTGCAATCATAATGTCTGTGCTGTTGTTTTCTAGGCAGCCATTAACCTTCTGGGTTTATTAGTAGTGATCTCTATTTAGCAGGCTTATTGTGTAGACTCAGGAAGATAACTATATTTAAATCTTACGACATATGAGGAGCATGATGTATTTTCAGTTGATTCAGTTCCAAAATTTCTCTTATAAATTATAAAGAGCTTGTTTACACCATGTGGCCTGTAGCATTTTTCACTTATTTTCACTTCTGTGGGTAGTTTTTAATCCTATTAATAGCAATTTTACTTCTACATGAGTAAATGTATCTTTTATTTCTGTTTACCCTGGCTTTATCTAGCATAATGTCTTATATTTCACAGTGGCTTAAAGTTATTTATTTGTGGAATGAATACATTTCTTTCCCACATGCTAGACCCTTCACCTTATAAAATGCAAACACTCCCATACTGTATACAAATAGGCAAAATTCACACATGCAAGGCTCCTGAATAAACCACCCTTCACTGGATTGTGAAAGTATATTGTGAACATTTAAAATGAAAGAAACATTTACTTTTGTTGTTGGCAGAAATGGAAAAAAAATTCTGTTTCTAATAGTGAAAAAAAAATTAAAAGCCAGAAATAAATTCAACCGGAAAACACAAGATTTATATAAGAAAAGTCTATAAATTTTCATAAAAATTATGACAATAATGGAATCAATAAAGTGATATATTCTTATATGAGGATGTACAGCACCATAAATACAGGATTTGGTCATCTACCCCAGGGCAGAAGTCAATGGAAGTTTAAGAAATAGAGGATTGGGAGAGATTAACACTATTCTACATTCTTGTATAGTTTTATCCCCAATTTTGTCTTTTAAAAAGAATAATTGTAAAATGTGTTGTGATGTAAAGTAGTGCGTTGTAAACACCATAAAATAGTTAAGTAGCAAATCCCTGAAGATGCAGTGGAAGAGATGCTAGAAATAGGGGTGGCTTGGACTACATGGCCCTCAATATTTCTATCAAAAAAGCTGACACAATTATTTTATCGGGAATCAAAGATTTTTCTATGGATCAGCACAGTTGTGATCTACACTTGTATTCTGTTCCTAAGAGAATATACCAGTGAATATACCAGAATATACCAGAAAAATAAGTTTAATTTCTTAGGAGGCAAACTTGAAGAATGAAAGAACATTTGCTTTGCAACAGAATGCTTCATCACCCTTTAACTTTTGCAGAACTATAAATAGTCCAGTTTCAAGGAGCAAGTCTTGATTATAATATTACATAATTTACCACAATAGTATTTATCTCTTAGAGATGTCATAATTCTTTTCCAAAATGTCATATTTTTAAACAAAATAATGTTTCTTTTCTAGTCAATCTCTTGCTTAAATATAACCCAATGAGTCTTGTTTAAGAAGAGAGAAACTAAAATACATTTCATGTATATAATCAGTTTGAACCAGGATATTATTCTAATGTTTTCAGCTTAGAATAAACAGAACATGCAACAATATTACTAATCACAAATAAAATTAAAGCAGTATCTGCTCTCTAGAATGAGGAGGTTTTCTTTTTCTTTTCTTTTTTTGCTCATGATATGCAGATTACTCAATCTGAACAGTTTTATTTCACTTCACTACAAAGCTGAGTCGTCCCTTTACACCAGTGCTTGGAATTAAGTAAACTACCACAGTCCCTGGGTTCTAATGCAGCACTTTAATAGCTCCTTGAAAGTCTAATGAACCTCAAGCATATTCATACCTGTTTAGAGGAAGTCCCATGAATCCACTTACACTACTTGTGAAGCACAGATTTTTAAAAGAAAGACTTATTTTTAGTGTGTGGAACTCCCTCTCTTTCTAAGGGTTGATAGTGCATTGGGATAGAAATAGAGAAGGAACAGCACTCTCCTCCTCCAACCCCACACTCCATGCTGATACAAGACCACAAAAATCATTTTAAAAATATTTTAATTGCATTTTCATGAATATTAAATATAAAGTGTCCTATTTTTATTTCTCATTGCTAAAGTAATGCTGGTGTTGCTGTTGCCGCTGCCGCTAATGCTGCCGCTGCTACTTCTACCACTGTTACAAATATACAAACTTGATATATGTCTGACACCATTGAACACTACTACTACCGTTATTATTTTAAAGATGAGTAAACTGAGACAAAATGATTAAGTATGACCAATAGAAAATACTACATAAAATTGGTATACACTCTCTCTTTAAACCAAGAGAGAACCAGAAAACATGATACAGAAATTTGCCTTTTACTCAGTTTTTTATTCCAGTTGCTTGTTATTATTATAAATGGCAGTGGAAAATCAACTTGTCTTCTGGTTTAATAATGCATTCTCTTCCCTGATGTGTGATTTGGCATACTGCCATCCTGATAGGGACACCAGTGTACCTGAGCCATATAAAATATTTGTCCCACTTAAGTCAAGGTGGGCTTTTTTAAAAAAAGAGATATGAAGCATTTTCTGAATAAGTAAAGGTGAAATCATATATAATAGTACTTTTACAACAATAATTATGCAGTTTAATATTTATAAATACACTATATATATAAAAATTATATGTATCTTCCTAAGATTTAGAACCCACTAAACTACCATACTGTTCATTTTGGTGCCGCAGATATGCTTTCCTTGATTAAAAACATTGTAATGAAAACAAAGACAAACAGATCTACAGACTAAGGGGAGATTTATTTTTATATTAAAAACTTTAATGTAATTTTAGTAGTAATATTTATTTCCTAGCTATTGATTGTATAGATACTGAAAATATATAGGTTCAGAAATGAACTCATTTCGAAAAAGACTTTCACAAATCTTACAGTAAAGTGATTCACTTTGATGTCATATGAAATTCAATTTAAATCACAGGTCAAAGTGCAAAAACTTAGATAAAATATAGCAATTTAAAATGAGGATATAATGCAAACTAGATCATATTATTTTAAATATGTGAAATAATTTTTGTAAAGCAGACACATTTTACCTCATACGTAACAACTAAGTTAATGTCAATGTATAATTATTAACAATATTTTATTATGACAGCTGTAAAAATTAAAATACTTATGGGCCCAGCATGCTTCTGCTGTGTGACTCTGCTAAAATTAAAATATTTAAAGAGAATAGCCAAAACTATTAGTTGTCTTTTAATAACATATTCAAGGAAGATAAAAAAATAGTTTTTGACATCGAGAAACAGAGTTTCTTTACAGATTCTTTCGCAAATATTGTAGGTATACTACATTCTTCCCTGCTTTCAACAGATATTTTACAACTGTTATGTTCCAGGCTCTGGGCAAAGCATCTGATACATATTGGTGAACAAAAAATCAAAATGTAATCTCCACCCCATGGCAACTATAGGTGATTTTCTCCGTCCTTTATGGCAAAACTAAAGACCAGTTCGTAAGAGATGCTGATACTAGCTGTCTGGTAACAACCACCACCCCACCGTCACCACCACAATAATAATAATAATGCCTTCAACAAAAACTGTAGAAGTCATGACTATTTTCAATAAACTTCTACAAATTATATTTAGAAATAGAACAAATGATCCAGAATTTAACAATTATTTTATTCAGGATTGAGTGAGTTGAGAGTATTGTAATACATGCAAAAGCAGCCTTGGTCATAACTATTCTAGTCTCGGTTTCTATGTATTCAACATTTTTAAAATTTCACATA
>CAUYRT010029683.1:0-26186 GCA_963574885.1 Lepilemur ruficaudatus
AAAATAGAAAGAAATTAATTGGCCAACTAAAAATATATACAAAAAATTAGCCGGGCATGGTGGCGCATACCTGTAGTCCCAGCTACTTGGGAGGCTAAGGCAGTCGGATCGCTTGAGCCCAGGAGTTTGAGGTTGCTGTGAGCTAGGCTGACGCCACGGCACTCACTCTAGCCCGTGCAGCAGAGTGAGACTCTATCTCAAAAAAAAAAAAAACTATCAAGGAAGCGAAAATACAACCCACAAAATGGGAGGAAAATGTTTGCAACCCATATATCTTGTAAGAGTCTAGTTTCCAGACTACATAAAGAATTCTTATAACTCAATGATAAAAGGACAACCTCATTTAAAAATGGGCAAAAGACTTAAATATATATTTCTCCAAAGAAATACAAATGACCAATAAGCATATGAAAAGATGTTCAATATCATCAGTCATTAAGGAAATACAAATCAAAACTACAATGAGGCCAGGTGCAGTGGCTCCTGCCTATAATCCTAGCACTCTAGGAGGCTGAGCTGGGAGCCTTCCTTGAGGCCAGGAGTTTGAGACCAGCCTGCACAAGAGCAACGCCCCTCTCTACTAAAAATAGAAAAATTAGCCAGGCATCATGGCATGTGCCTATGATGAGGCTGACACAGAAAAATCTCTTGAGCCCAGAAGTTGGAGGTTACATGAGCTACGATGACACCACTGCACTCTACCCAGGTGGACAGAGTGAGACTCTGTCTAAAGAAAAAAAAAAATCCACAATGAAATGTCACATTCACTAGGATGGCTATAATAAATTTTTAAATGAAAAGTAACAAGAGTTGGCAAGGATATAGAGAAATTGAAGCCCTTGTACATTACAGGTGGGAATGTAAAACAGTTCTTGCTATGTAGCCACTATGGAAAACAGTTTGGAAAAAAGTGCACTTTAAAGGGTGAATTTTATGGCATGTGAATTATATCTGAAAATTGATGGATGAATGAATGATGCATATGCCTGGGAGTGGAATTGCTGGGCCATATGGTAACTCTATGTTTAGCTTTTTGAGGAACTGCCAAACTGTTTTCCAAAGTGACTGTACCATTTTCCATTCCCACCAGCAGCAATGTGTTAGGGTTCCAATCTCTCCCCATCCGAAAATGTAAGAGATACTAGAAGACAAATCTGCAACAAAGTCTGTAGGGAACAAATGTAAAATGCGGAGGTTTTCACTGTTTTAGGAGTATGTATATGTGCTTGTTTGCAGGTTTCAGAGAAAATCCATCGATGGAAGCTTTGGTTCCAATGACGGTAAGAAAAATCCCTGGTTTCAATTCAAAATGATGTCGAATAGCCTGGTGACATCCCAGTTGGTGCTGCTCTTGTCTCTTTCTGCCTTTTGCACTTTACAAACACTCCCTTGATTTCTACACCACAGAGTAGTCTAATCTGCAGTCTTTCTATGGAAAGCAGAGCTAGTGAGAACCAATTTTATAACTGATAATTATTGCGATGTGGAGCTCACACTAAAAACCTTGACTTGGAGTGTCCCTTGTAGTTATCCACAGACCACTTGTCAGCCATTGATCTTTTTTTTTTTTAACATTTTTTTTAATTGATCTTTTTAAAAGTTTAATTGTTTCTAGGACATAATTGTTCATCCTGTTCTTATCCCAAACCTGATTTGTGAACAATAAGAAGAACTTATTATGTCAACTCTAATACAGAATTTACTTTTCCCAAACTAAGATAGTGGCTTTTTCAATTTAAGTATCTAGAAAATGAAAATATTTGAGACTAGCAAGCATAGTAAAAAGTATAATAACTTTAGGGAATCCAGAGTAATCAAATCTCCAACCATTATAATATTTCCTTTCTTCCACTCTCAGAATTTGAATAAAGGAACTCAATTGCCTGATCTTTTTAACGAAACTTAAAAATTTAAATGTCCTCATTTTCGAAACGTCTAAATCAGCATGAGTCAATCAATGCTCTTAAGCTGTCTGGCATAGAGTGAGAATTTGGAAAAGGAGTGATGAAGTGGGACTTGATTTTTAAGTCACACGTAGCAGATGCTTAGTTTTATGTTTTCCACACTTAAATGAGTGCACAGAATCTTAGAAAGATGTAAACTCCCTCCCTACCCCCATCCAGTAGGAACTTTTGTTGGAGGCCTTGCTTTATTTTTTATATTCAACTTCCTTAATGTCAGCATGTCTATTTTTCCAGCCACCTGGGCACTTTGTTTTAATAAACATTCAGCTGCCAATATAGAAGACTGTAAAAGAACACCTGCTCCCATGGCTTTAAAATGCTAAGTGCTCCTTTCCCTTTTAGTCATAAATTGCTTAAAAGAATTTGTATTTTTTTCTGGATCTCATCTGTTTTCCTACAGTGCTCCCAGGTTTTGTTACTACTTTAGGCCTACTAGAACTTAGACCTAAATTCAATTGGTTGGATCCCACTAGGTACACTCTGAATGGTGGCCTGTTATATTTTATTGTATGAGTGAAGTCTTTTTATTATTATAATAATAATTAAAGGAATTCCATGTTCAGAAGGGTCTCCCGAACATTGAAGCATAAGTAGACAGAGCTGGGACTTAAGCCAGATAATGGTTCAGGATCAGGAAGCCTCTGAAAATTAGCTAAGAGCTGGAGGCACCCTTCAGATGGCAAGCAGAAATAAGGGTTTGACCAAAAACAGTAAAGATGTGTCGTTAAGATTCATGTAGCTGCAAGTAACAACAATAGCATCAACAATAAAATGTACCTCAAACATGCTTAATCAGTAAAGAGGCTCCTATCCCTGGAAGTTGAGCAGAAGGATGTTAGCATCGATTGGATCTAGCAGCTCTGGTCCATTTCCCTGCCATTCTCTTGGCTCTGGTTTAGTCCCCGGGCTGGAGACGAGGTGGGTCGAGGCTCACACCCTCACCTGACAACTTCAGAGGGGAGCACTTTTTCCAAAGCCCCCAACAACTTATCCTCATGTTTCATTGGCCTAGAGTGGACCACATACTTATTGTTAAACTAGTCAATGCAAAGGAATAGATTTACCTAAACATCAAACAAACTTAAACTTTTAAAATTAGGGTGAGGTCCTCTTTCTCTGAGACAAGGATTTCTCAAACTCAATATTATTGACATTACAAGCCAGATAATTCTTTGCTGTTGGGGGCTATTCTGTACATTACAGGATGTTTAATAGCATCCTTCACCTCTACCAACTAGGTTGCAGTAGCACGCTTCCTCCTTGTGACAGCTAAAAGCGCCTCCAGACATCATCAAATGCCTGGCAAGACTGTCCCCTCTCCTCCTTATGCTTGAGAACTACTGACCAACACAGCAGCTGCCAGGCACAGTGAGGATAACTGAACAAAATGCCAGCTTAGATAAGAAGTAGGGAACAGGAACGCTCACACAAAGGGCTTTGAAATGGGAGGAAAATAAGGAAACTTTGTAATGCAGAGAGACCACAGGGAAAGATGGCACCACTTCCAATGGTAACCACTAGTGAGCCAAGACCTGGATGCTTAAAACAAGAGCAGAAGACAAGCTCTGCCCAAGAAAAGAACAAGTTAGTGACTTTCAAACAAAGCATTGAGAAATCAGCCAGGAGCAAGAGACAGGCAAGTAAGGACCACATCTGAATGCTAATGTGAGACATCCAGGGGAGGAAGCTTTGGAGAGGAGCAAGGGCACAGAAATGTCTTTTCCGTCCAAGGCCAGGTTCAGGGTGTCTGCGAGGCATAGGAAGTTCAATGGAGCTCAGAGCTACAGGAAATGCCCTGGAATTGTGTCCAGAGAAAATGCTAGAAGCAGCTTCTGAAAGGGAAAGGAGATTCCACTGGACTTCTCGTGCTGTCTGCCCACATCATTGTGGAGCTAGACATCTAAAGAACTTGGCCTAACACTTTCATGTTAGGTATGACTGGGGTGGAGGACACAGAACCAGGTCCTGTAAGTTGCCCAGTTGGCGGCAGCTCTGTCCCAGTCAGCGAGTGATAGGAAGGCTGCACTCCTAAAATCTGGAGGCTACTCTGCATTTTTTTTCTTTGATATTCCTGTAGTTCTTTAATTAAGATGTATTTGGAAAATGTCAATGTTGGCTCCAATTATACTGAAAAGCAAAAGGATTTTTTTCATACTTCGTGGGATAAAGAAGGACATAAGACCCTAGAGCCTGGGTAAGAGGAAAATAGTGTTGGTAAAAAGCTGCTCCAGAGGCCTTGAAGGGACGTTTTTACTGTGGATTGAATGGCTGGCCACTACGTCCTCCAGTCGTTACTTAACACTGAAGACAGGGCCTCTGTGTTCACCTGAAGGATACTAAGAAAGACTGTGCTCTGAAAACATTTCCTCCATTTGCTCTATCAGCAGAGAAACCCCGCATTTCACGTCATTGTTGAAGAGCCTCTACAGAAATTCGGTTACCAGCTGGGAAGGCATCCTAATGAAGCCTCCCCACAGGCCTCTGGGACCACGTGAGCTGCCACCATGAACCTGGGGTGCAGCATACCAGGAGATTTCTTCCTCACGTGAGAGAGCTTGACAAGCCTGACAAATCTGTAGACCTAAGAACCAAACGGCCACCCCAATCCTTCCCTGGAGAGAGCCGTTACTGAATCAGCCTCTTAGCAAGCAGCAGGGTCTGTTAGGAAGAAGACAATGGATGGGTCTGCTGAGTTTGGAGGACGCCGGAACACAGGCCATCGCCAGGCTCTGTGGCAAGGGCTCTCGATTCCACTCCTGCCTTCCTACTCTTCTTTTTCCAAATTTCTTTGACTTTTCTTGCCCAATTTTTTTCTTTCCTAGAGGAATGTTACTTTTACATTTCTCTGCAAAGATGAATGATTTTCTTCACTTTCTCCTCAACTTTTGAAACAAAGCACGAGACTAGTTGAGGTAGGTAGCCAGCTGGCATCGAAATAAAATGTCATGGCAGCCAGCGCACATCATTTCTGACTCCCTCTTCAGCTTCCAACCTTCTGAGTCTTCAGAGACATAAGGGGGCCAGGACAACTATAAATATGAAGTCCCTGAAAGATCCAAGCATGCTCAAAATGAAATGAAATTTTTCTCCTCACACATAACACAAAAAGCAAGCGTGCAAGCTTATCCTGTTCTGTGCTAGTGAGGTGGACAGATGGCAAGGGGCTCATGCTCGGAGAAAAACACACCAAAACAAGTTTCCTTATTAAGATGAGATCATTCACAATCTTATAAGTCTGCTATTTCCAGCCAGGACATTTTGATCTGCCCTATAAACTGATAGCGTGTGTTTAATTCTGCTTTCTAAATACTATACAGTTAAATAAAGATATGGCTTGCCTTCTGAGACCATACTTGAAGTTTGGAAGGAAATGCTTTAGTTTTTGCATTTTTAAAGAGGACAGAGACATAAGCATAACTAACAGAATACTGTTATCTCATGTTGGCCAATCTCATATTTAAGTTTTGCGTATAAAATTCCACAGAGTTAAAACACTTTTGGGTGCTGGCAATGGTATTGCACGTGAAAATCTTGGTGCTCCTGTCCATCACAGAATCCACGGCATTGCAGTTGCCTCAAAGTCAACAGGGCCGCAATGACACCCAAACCAGATAATGCTCAGTTATGAGCCAGAGCGGAGCACGGAAGTCAGTAATTCATCAAGTCTGAGCAGAACTACACAGCTGGCTTTATCTTTTCAATGAAGTCGCCACCTAACAAAACAGTGATTGTTTTTGTTTGTTCGCTCGCTTTGATTTTAGTTTTTCTTTTTGTTTTTCTTTTGATTACACACATGCAAAACATTGGCTCCCACGGAACCATTTCAACAACCTCCTGCCACAACTGAACTCAAGCATTGTCCTACACACACTTCTAATTCTCATATCAGAGGGCTTCCAGCAACACCAAAATGCCAAAAATTGGGGGTTTTATGATTTTAGTGTCATTCGTCATTTACTATTTGCATGTTTAAAAATTTTCTAAATTGCATTTTAGACAAAGGGCATATAGGTTAATGGTTGAAAATAAGGAGCTTAAGCTTAAAAAGAGAAAAATGTGAAAGATACTGAGGGAAATAAAGACCACCACATCACCTAGGAATGAGACCAACACAGGGGTTACCAGAGACTACACAATGAACTAAACTGAACAAAGATGCAGCATGGTCCTACCCCAATAGGGAGTCATGGGCAAGCAGCCAATCTAAAAATCAAAAGTTATGCTTACTTTTTAAAAATATGAGTTTATTAAAATGGAAATGCAAGTGAGCTTCAACCTCCTTGTCTCTTTTGACAGATATATATATATATATATTTTTTTTTTTTTTTTTTGAGACACAGTCTCACTCTGTTGCCCGGGCTAGAGTGCTGTGGCATCAGGCTAGCTCACAGCAACCTCAAATTCCTGGGCTCAAGCGATCCTTCTGCCTCAGCCTCCTGGGTAGCTGGGACTACAAGCATGCACCACCATACCCGGCTAATTTTTCTATATATTTTAGTTGTCCAATTAATTTCTTTCTATTTATAGTAGAGATGGGGTATTGCTCTTGCTCAGGCTGATTTCGAACTCCTGACCTTGAGTGATCCACGTGCCTTGGCCTCCCAGAGTGCTAGGATTACAGGCGTGAGCCACCACACCCGGCCTTGACAGATATTCTTAAGCACTACATGAAAATAACACATTTACTACCAATTATTCATATTTTGAAGGAAAATCTCTGTCTTTATTTCAACTAAGAAGATAAGTTTGTGGCATATATACACAATGGAATATTACTCAGCCTTTAAAAAGGAAATACAGCCATTTGCAACAACATGTCCTCCATGGATGAACTTGGAAGACATCATGCTAAATGAAATACACCAGACACAAAAAGAAAAACACTGTATGATCTCACTTATATGGGGAATCTAAAAAATAGTCAAATACAGAGAAACAGAAAGTTGAACAGTGGATACCAGGAACGGGGGAGGGGGCAATTGAGGAGGTGTAGGTCAAAGGGTGCAAACCTGCAGTTATATAGGGTAAGTCTAGAGACCTCGTGTACAGTAGGAGGAGTATAGTTCAAAATATTGTATTCTATGCTGAAGATTTGCTAAGAGAGTAGATTTTAGATACTCTTAAAACAAAACAGAAGTAACTGTGAAAGGTGATGGACATACTTAAGAATCTGATGGTTATCTGTTTCTTTGCCTTAAACTTGAATGAAAAGCATAAATGGTGTTTATGCCATGTTGCATATTTATGGGTTAGCCCAAGAAAGGCCCAGGGAACACCTAATTTCTCTAAATAATAAGAGATATATCAAAAAATCTCCAAGCCTAGTAACAATACCGGGGTGTATGCATTCTGGGGACCAAAGTCTGCATTCTGAAGGCCAAGGTCTACACTCTGAGGAACAGCCAAAGAACACTGCATTATCCAAAAGCCTTGCTGTCCAGCTGAGCCAACTGTTGGTGAAGCTACCAAAAGGAGAAAGAATATTAGTCTCCAAGGCCATCATATTTGTCTCTCATCATTTGGCTAAAAGTTTTGAACATAGTATTTAATTTTTCTTCATGGAGGAAATTACTGGCTACACAAAGAATGTAAAAGCATGATAAAGCCTACAAGGTTGACTTGCAAAACTGAATATTTTTACTACCCTCCAGAGGAAATGAAGTTTGGGAGCTGGAGGAAGAGAGTCGACTATGACAACCTAGGAATTGTTGGAGGCTTTTGGTTCTTTTGCTTGTGTTAAGCACTGTAGCTTTACCGTAAACTATGATGAACTCTGTTTCCAATGAAGAAGCAAAAGTATATTTACAGTGAGGACGTTTTAGAATATCCTCAGTTGTATTTCCTCACTAAAAATATATTTTCCTGCAATAGTACAAGATACTGATCAGTTAACTCACAGACTTTTTTGTCTGTCATGTGATATGGGCAATCTCATGTCTCAGAAAGAGGAATTTATTGAAATTCTCACTAGCCTGACAATATCTCAGATCCTTAGCAAAGCTGAGAAGGCAATGAAAAATGAAATGCATTTGCATAGATGAGTGTGGCTCCTAGAAATGTTGTGGCACTAAATCAGAGTCTGAGAAACTGCCTAGACACCTGCTAATGTATGGTTTCTGCTCCCTTTGTTCAGTTTGGCTTAATTCTTAGAAATGGATAAACTCAATGGATTAGCGTCTTGCCTAATAACCCAGTAAGAAGGCTGGGAGGTATTTTTCTCTGACGTTTGTGGTGGGATGGCTCCAGAGACACCCTCAGACTCTCAGAGCAATGAGTTCACTCTGTCTGTTACAAGGAGGACTTCATTGGAAAAGCTTGAGGAGTATTTTCTTAGAGTCTACTTTTCTCTCGATGCCAACAAGCAGTTGGCAACAGATACATCCATTCTACTTCCTAAATATCCCTCCAAATAATCCATCTTCCTCCACATCCTTAGTTCATATTGTCATCATTTGTTGCTCCAGTGAGGACAGTAAATTTCTTCCTATCTGGGCTTCCTGCTGATAGTTAGGATATTGCTAAATGGTATAACAAATAAACTTCCAAATTACAGTGGCTTGATAATTTGAGTTTTATCACTGTTGTTTTTGTGCAATGGTGGCTTCCCTTACATTAATTCCAGACCCTTTATTCTTGAGATTCTGTAATACTGTCAGGAAAGAATCAGCTACTTCTTTTTTATAAAGAGCCAAATAGTAAATGTGTTAGGCTTCCTGGCCCTACAGGCTCTGTTGCAACTGCTTAGCTGTGCCGTTCCAGCACAAAGGCAGCCTCAATGAGTGTGGCTGTGTTTCAGTAGAACTCTATATATGAATACTGAAATTTGAATTTCATATGATTTTTGCCTGTCATGAAATAGTTTTCTTTTTATTCTTTTCCACAATCACTTAAAAATTTTAAAAACAGCTGGGCTTGGTGGTTGGCACCTGTAGTCCCAGCTACTGGGGAGTCTGAGGTGGGAAGATCACCTGAGCCTAGGAGTTTGAGACCAGCCTGGGCAACACCCCAAGACCCCATCTCTAAAAAATAAAGATTTGAAAAGCATTCTTAGTTCGAAGGTTGTACAAAAGCAGGTAGCAGGCTAAATTTGGTGTATGCACCATAGCTTGGTATCTCCTGTATTAGACTAAAAGGAAAATCAAATTTAAATTGTTGTGGCTTGATGATTCAAGCTACTTAGATTTGTGTTGCTTGTTTTCAAACATAAAGTGTTTGCCTCTTTGCTTTTTTTAACAGGCTCAGGAAATATGGTGGTGTCACATCCCATTGCTGCCAGCACACCTGAAGGGAGCAATTATGGGACAATAGGTATTTCCCACCATGAGTCCTTCATGGAAGTATTTCCTCATTCTCTAGAGAATAGGATACAAAGGGCCCTCTAGCCACTAATAACTGCGAGTATGGACCAAACAATCATCCTATGAGATTGTCTTATAGGATGAATTAATTGGAGGATCTGGAAGCTTCCTTCCAGCTCCAACTTTCTCCAGTTCTATTGTTCTGTTTCTTGGATCTACTAGCCACACTTGAGCAGAGTTCCCTACAATGATTATCCTCTACTACAATGGCCCCTTGGGGACTTTTTCTGTACCCAGCCGTTTGAGGGTGTACAGACGTGTCCCAGGGAGCCTGACATCAATTGACCAGTTGTTTCATTCTCAGGTTTCAGTGGAGTAAGGACGATCAGAAGACTAAGGCAGTGCTGCAGGTGAACATGGCTGTAGGCTAACAACCTTCATTTTGGCTAACTTCATAATTGAACCTGCTCTCTGCCACCCAGTCACATGGCAAACCCCAGTGTTCCTTCACTGGCCTGAAAGGAACAGAATCCCTGTACCTGTCTTGCTAGGCTAGGAGCGCAGTGAACTGTCAGCCCCTTCCATGTCACTTGCAGACCTAGGAATGGTCCTCCTTAAGATGTCAGTGTAAAGGGACTAGGAATCTTGTATTCCTGCCCTGTTATTCTGTAACTTTGAGAAGCATGTGGGCTCAGTGCAGGCTACTTATTTTTAGTTCCGTAAGAACAGGATTTTTTTTTTAAACCATCTGAACAGAAGAAATAAAGCGGAAGGTAAGCTCAGCTCATGTGCTCATCAGGCTGCACAAATTCCCATCTGCTCTGGGAAACATTCACGGGAACAGAAGGATTCTTTTTCCTGAGAATGTTGTTGTCATTATATAATCATAGATATGGCATGTGGGGGATTTCTGTGTACAAATACTTTATTCATGAGAAATGTATAGCTGCTGGATGTGTGTGTGCTTACACGTATATGTGATAGATGCTATACATAGCTATGTGCATGCATATGTTTATATATGTATGTCCATATTTTAAAACATGAAATATAAGCACAATGTTATTTTTGCATCCAAATAGTTAACAAAGCAGATGCCTTTATATTCTAATATGTATTCAGCCCTGGAGATAGACAAGTTAAATTTAAAAATAGGAGAAGAAGAAAAATAAAACCATTGAGAAGGAACATGTCTCATGGGTAAGGAGTTAGTTTGGACCAACATGGTATTTTCTGGAATGAGTCTGCACTCATTCCAGGGGGATACGCTTTTTGCAGGCAGGAATGGGCTTCATAGACTTTTCTTGGCTTTTGAAGGCGGATGAGTTTCCTCTGTTTCAGATGAGTCAAGCTCCAGTCCTGGAAGGCAGATGTCCTCCTCCGATGGTGGGCTGCCGTGCCAGTCAGACACAGACAGCTCCGTGGAGGAGAGTGACTTCGACACCATGCCAGACATTGAGAGTGATAAAAACATCGTCCGGACCAAGGTACCTATCTCTGCCTGGCCATGTTCTTTGAGAGGGCAGAAAGTTTGGCAGTGAAATAAACTTCAGCAATGCCTCCATTTCCTTTATTTTTCTTCCTTTAGAGGAAGTCAGATTTCCCAGAGTGCTTAGATGAAACATAACCACAGACCAAAAGCAATACTCTATGATTTAGCACTTTTTTCTCAAAAAAGAAAGTGAGAGGATTAAAGAGAAGAGAGCATTAAAACAATCTCGATGTTTGAAGTGGCTGCCTGTGGACAATAAAGGATGGAGGGGTCCAACCAGAAGGAAGAAAACATTGATTTGAGGAGTGTACCCGGAAAGCTCCCTGGTTCTGTACATATCTTCCTTCCATCGTAAAGCTCATTTCTTTCTGGCATATATTATTATATTGTGTTGTACCCAGAAGATGTGAAGGTGAATTGCAGTTTCCACCCTGTGTAATTTAAGAACCACACAGTGGGTGGGCTTTGAAAGCTGGGAAATCAATTCTTGAGATGTAAGAAGAACCCAAGACTCTTAATAGATTGCTCACATCAGTCAATCCTTACTATTCCAAGGAAAATACTAGGATTTTTGTCAAGGTATCATGGGAAAAGCAAAATTAAAAGAAAAGTCTTGAATAATTTTAATAAAATAAATCTTATTTTTAATCAAATTTAATAAATGTTAATAATTTTATCCTTTGAATACTTTTAATAACTTTAATTGAAATTGAAATTTGTACAGTTCTTCTTTGTATCTTATGCACAAAAAGCCAAGTACAGTTTTGCATTCTATTTTTATTTGGCATCTCAGATGTTCCTTTACCTGTCAGATCTGTCCAGGAAGGACCGGAGAATTGTCAGCAAAAAATATAAGATTTATTTTTGGTAAGTAGATGAGCAGCAGGACCATGGTTCCCTTAAGTAAATGTAAACCACAACCACTTATGTCACAAGACCCTAGGGTCTAAGGAGGCACAGGCTTAGGTGATGATAGATAATCAGTGATACATAGACCTGCAGTGGTTACACGTGGATGCAGCCTCCCTCCCAGCCAAGGGGCTGAGCTGCCTTGCAAGGACTCTTATCCTCTTGTAACAGCTGCTTCCATTCTTTTACCTGGTAACAGATATTAGAAGGAAACAAGGAACAGTGGGGCCACATGGAATTTCACAGTGGGACCACCAGTTTGGAATTGAAGTATCTAAGAGATACAGCATCCTCTCCTTGTGATCCGTCACCCATTACTTGCACACTGATACTTAATCTAACAGCATCCTAAAGAGATAGGTCCTCATTGATTATTTGGTTAAACCAGAAGCAGATATTATTTATACTGTTTTACAAATGGTTTTATGAAGAGAAAGGGGAAAAAACCCTAATATTTCTTGGATGTCAATCATTGACTTTTAAATACATCATTCCAGTTGATATTTTCAGTGTTCTCCTCTGCAACCGGACTGATAGTAGCCAAGAGGAGTTTTTCTTTACTTCTTTACCTCCCCTTTACATAAGATATTATAGACCAAATGCCCAAATGCAAGAGATGAGGAGAGGAAGACTGGAGAAACAGGAGCTGCATAATCAGCTTCTAAATACTTTTGCAAGTGAACAATGGACCTATGGGTTGGAAGGATTCTTTTAAAAATATTGAGCAAAGATTCCATTGTTAATTTGGAAATAACTGTTTCTGGTTCTTTCCGCCTGCTCAGGAACATCATCACCATTGCTGTGTTTTATGCACTGCCCGTGATCCAGCTGGTCATCACCTACCAAACAGTAAGTGCTGCCCCGTCCTCAGAATCCCAGCTTTTATCCCATGGGGAAAGTCTTCACTGTGACTTCCAGGGAAAAGCATAACTTGGGATCAGCTCAAGAATTAATTTCCCAATTGGGTTCCAGTTGGACTTTGCTGTGGCTTTATCTTTACCGGACCTTTCAATCTAATTCCCAATTTTTCAATCACAAAGGGATCTGGGACCTATTATATTATCTTGTCTACCAATCTGAAATTATAACCTTGTACTCATGCAGTTGTAACAGCTACAAACTGCATCTGTGATTTACTGGTCTGAGCTTTCTAGTCATCACAGGATAATGAGTAGAGGAAGTAAAGCTCCAGACCAAAATAAAGAATCCTGGTCTCATTGAGCCTGTGCTTTCTTATTGAGGGTAAATAACAAAATATTAAAGCAAAAAGAAAATACACAATAATTAAAAATTTAAAAATACTACAAACAAAATGAATACTAAAACAGCGTGGCATTTCTCAGTGGTCCTTCATAAAACCCTAGAGGCCAGGTACACTTAAGTGACCTCTAGAATTGATTACACATGAGAAAGCCCATTTAGCATAACACAGGCTGAAAGGGTTTCTAATGCAGGGGCTCTCAGACTTTGCTGTGCACTAAAATCACCTGGAGAACTTTAAAAATTCCCCATGTCCAGGCTGTTCCCCATACCAAGTAGATCAAAGTCTCAGAGAGTAAAACCAGGCGCATCTGTATTGTTTAAACCCCTGGTGAGTCTAATGTACAGCCAAGTTTGAGGGCCCGTGGCCTAATAATATTTAGCCAATTTCATACTTCTTATGTAATGAGGACAAGAACTTCAGGAGATTTGAGAACCACTGTTTATAATCTAAATATTCTCTGCGTACTTTGGGGCCCTGTCAGAAGATACAGCTGTGTGGTGGTTTGGGAAGTTTCTTGGTAGAGATGGTGACAAACAGGGAAAACTGAACATACATATCCTCATGTAAACCTGCCCGAGGTATCATTTCCACTCAGATGATAGGACAGTTCCATGTCCCCCAGAATTAGTCTAGAAGGTGGGACATAGCATGACAGTCCTAAAAGGCAGGTCCCAATATTAGCATCCTTTCAGAATCCTTTTATCATGACGACAAAGGAAACACACTTAGCTGAATTCCACCTTGATGCTGCGTAAAGAAGTACACAGAATGTTTCCACTGGACGCAAGATGGTAACATTAAAGGAAATGTGCCTGTGCGGTGTCACGGTGGCAAATAGTGATGCATCCCTGCTGGGAAAGGCGCATGGTTACCTCGTAAATCCCTGACAGAGCATCCCTGGGAGAAGCCCTGTCTGTCTTTGTGATTTCAGGCTGGGGCTCAGAGGACCGAGAAAAACCACATTTCCTCTTCTCGCTCTTGATTTTACAGGTGGTAAATGTCACTGGCAACCAGGACATCTGTTACTACAACTTCCTCTGTGCACACCCCTTGGGCGTCCTGAGGTAAACCCAGTCCTCTGGTTGCCCGTGAGGCATTTAAAGATGCCTTTCTGTCTAATGTTGTGATTTCAGTTTTTTAAAATGCTAAAAAATAACTGTAGAAAACGACCACAGCCAAGGGTAAAGAGGAACTAAACCAAGAAGTTGAGTCCAGGTATGCTTCTCTCATTCCCATAGGAGGGCTTCAGGAAACATGCCTAAGGATAACTTCTGAGAAGAGAGTAGTTGTGACTCTGAAAATGTCAGAGACCCAGCTGTGATGGCATTTGTTCACAGGCATGAGCTGGCAGCCTGTTGTCTCATTCAATCCATTAAACAATCTCATGAGACAGACATTGTTACTCCTAGTTTTAGATGAAGACAGGTAAGGGTTTGCTGAAGGTCCCTCAGCTGCTAGTGCTGTCAGGACTGGACCCCAGCCTGCGGCCTCCAAGGCCATGCCTTCACCACCAGAACTTGGTAAAGCAGAAAGAGCATTTGCCTGGGTGGAAGCCTGGCTTGTTGCTCCAGAGATGAACCAGCCTCAGTTTCCTGACAGAAAGCTGTTAACCATTACTGGCTGACACTTATCCTGAAATTCACAATTAGAGAGCTGAATTTTGACACTTAACATGGGTCCACCTATGAGAATTCACTCTCGCAGTGTAGCTCAAACACTTGCCTATCTTCGGAGCGGCTCTCTTTCCCAAGATTCATGCCATGCCAGTGCCACTGGGACACGAGAGGATTGGGCGGGTGGTAGAAAGCTGAGTGGGCATTCCTAAGAGGAAACAAATAAATTATCACAGGCTAAGTAAGCATCATTAAATGAAGGAGTTAGGCTACAGAGGATTTCTACTGATTTTCTGATCCTAAAGCCTTACTGAAACATTCAGTGGCAGAAAACACTGAGTGCTGCGTTCACTCGCTCCTTCATGCATTCGTTCATTCTCTGAATCCCTGGGATTGCCTTGCGTTTCTCATGGTTTCTCACTCACCCGGTAGTGCCTTCAACAACATTCTCAGTAACCTGGGCCACGTGCTTCTGGGCTTCCTCTTCCTGTTGATAGTCTTGCGCCGGGACATCCTCCATCGAAGAGCCCTGGAAGCCAAGGACATCTTTGCTATGGTGAGGAGAGAGTGGGGAAATCAGAGGAGAGAGCTAGGAAGGGCTGTGGTTCCAAACAGGATCTGCAAAGGGGAGCGATATCCGGCTTGATGGTGTGATAATATATTACATGTAACGAACCACATGGGGCCAGAAGCATGGGCTTCCAGACTAGTGACACACTGGATAATTCACCAATTGGTATCTTTCTATTGACCACCTTTCTCCCTTTTCAGGAGTACGGGATTCCCAAACACTTTGGTCTCTTCTATGCTATGGGCATCGCATTAATGATGGAAGGGGTGCTCAGCGCCTGTTACCATGTCTGCCCTAATTACTCCAACTTCCAATTTGGTAATTAGAACTTATATCTTCTACACAGGTTTGAGTTATGAGTCTTATCCTGGGACCCTCCCCAAAATGCCGAAGTCATGCTTGCAAGACTTAAATGGCATCTTATGTGAAGCGATCTGAGAGCTCCTCACCAGAGAGCATGGTTTCCATATGTTGTACCACTTTTTCTCTCAGACCACCTTTTAGACTAGAAAATGGTCAACACTGGAAGATGATCCCATGGCTAGATTTGAAAGCAGGCAATGGGCTAAACTTCAGGCAACAAGTCAGATAGAATCCACAAACAGACTTCTAGAAAGCTCCCTTGGTGTAACTTGGCCTCATTGAGCAGTTAGACTGCTTTGGGATACAAGTAATAGAAAACCCAATTCACACTGGATTTAATAATAAGATCATTGTCAGCTCACCATCTGAAAGTCCAGAGGTAGAAAGGGATTGTGGTTGATCTACCTCATGGCTCTGGCCCCATTTCTCTGTGATTGTGCCCAGCTTGTGCCCTTTGCTTGTGCCCAGCCTGTATGTTAGTTTTGTCCTCAGGCTATCTTCTCTCATGGTAGCAAATGTAGCTATCTATAGGAGGTCCTGCTTTTATATTAATAGTTCCACCCCACAATTCTTGAGGAGGCATCAAGCTGGCTTCCCAGGATTCTTCATTTAAGAGCAAGGAAGCTTCTTTTCGAGAACCCCCAGACAACATCCCCTCACTTCTCAGTAGCTTAAACAGTCATGAGCCTATTTTTGAATCATTCCCTAAGTGCTGGTTGGCTTGGGCCTGGATTGCTGCACCGATCAGCAAAAGAGGTGGGATTACCTTCAGACCAATCACACCCATCCCTGGAACTAAGAGTGGGATTAGCTTTCCTGAAGCAAAGGGGCTGGGGTGGCTGCATTTCTGAATTGAAAAGGGGGTAGATACCGAGTTAGTACTGAGATGCTGTTAAGAAGGAGGAAGGGCAGAGCTGATGGTAGTAGGCAAGTAACAATGTCTTCCCCACTCAAGGATAAGAATTTTTAAAATGGTCATTTTATGTTTGTGCTCTGGCCTCTGGCTGTTAACTCAGACCACCACAGAACTTCTCTGCCACATTTAATTTTTTTAATTTGATAACATTTTTCATAGAGAAAACTACAGAGAATATCATTCACCATGCAAAATGAACAAATGTAAACATTTTAAAATATTTGCCTTAGATTTACTTTTAAGAAAGAAAACAGTGTGATAAAGTTGAGGTTCTGTTTTAAAGCATCTCCGAAGCTTAGTGTCCTCCCGCTCTCCCCAGAGGCAACAACTATGATTACTTTGGTACTTATCCTTCCAGTTTCTTCTTATAATTTTGTTACATTTATAGCAAATTGATATTAATTAATCACAATGTGTTCTTCAACCTTCTTTTTTCAATTAACAATATGTTTTCAGGGTTTATCAATATTGAATCAAGGACACTATTGAGAAGCCAGAATAGAGGTTTAAAAAAAAAAAATGAATCCAGGACCGGTAGTTCATTCATTTTTAAGGGTTGTCATATTCTATAATAAAAATAGATCGCATTTATCAGTTTTTCCATTGACTAACATTTAGATATTGCCAGTATTTTACTATTACGGACAATGCTGCAACGCGTATCCTTGTATATGCTTCTGTGCACAGGTGAGAGAGGCTCCCTGTGATACCAAGAAATAGAATTTGGAGTCACCTTGTTTGTGCAGCTTCCATTTTACCAAAAATTGGCAAATTTCTCTCCAGAGCATTAATTCCCACTCCCATTAGCTGTGTGAGAGTTCCCATTTCCCCACATAATCACTAACAATTTGTTATTGTCAGACATTTAAATTTTTTGTTAAATTGTTGAGTCATATGGGGCACTGCATTGTTGTCTTAATTTGCATTTTCATAATTCTAATGCTACGTTTAATTTCTAGCTATTTTCTGTCACCAGACTATAAAGCTCTGTATGTGCAGAGATCCATGTGGTTATATTTCAGAATGCTGAGAATGACCTCCTACACCCATCTGGGACTCATTTTATTGTCACACTGCCTAAACTATCACCATTAAGGGTTCTGTTGTTATTGTTGTTGAACACCAGCATTCAAAACACAAATAACCCTGAAAGTGAGGATAGTCAATTATTTATCATATCAAAATACTTTTGTGAGGCTGGGCGCAGTGGTTCACGCCTGTAATCCTAGCACTCTGGGAGGCCGAGGTGGGCGGATCGCTCAAGGTCAGGAGTTCGAAACCAGCCTGAGCAAGAGCGAGACCCCAACTCTACTAAAAATAGAAAGAAATTAATTGGCCAACTAAAAATATATAGAAAAAATTAGCCGGGCATGGTGGTGCATGCCTATAGTCCCAGCTACTCGGGAGGCTGAGGCAGAAGGATTGCTTCAGCCCAGGAGTTTGAGGTTGCTGTGAGCTAGGCTGACGCCACAGCACTCTAGCCTGGGCAACACGGTGAGACTTTGTCTCAAAAAAAAAAAAAGAAGAAGAAGAAGAAAAGAAAAGAAAAATACTTTTGTGAAAAAGGAGTTCCTTGTTAAATCAGATGTTTTCCCTCTATGAATTCAGAATAGCCTCGGGGGTGTTTAGGACTGTGTCTAGAGGGGCTGACATGTTGGAGGTCTCCACACAGTCCGAGGGCAGCAATTAACAGTCCATAGACTGAAGTGAAGGGGTACTCAGAGGCTAAAGAAAAATCTAGAAAGTGTCATCTGTCTGTTGCTTAGTTAATCCTGACCGTCTCGGCTCCTCCTCTGGGTCCTCAGACACCTCCTTCATGTACATGATCGCCGGCCTCTGCATGCTGAAGCTCTACCAGACCCGCCACCCGGACATCAATGCCAGCGCCTACTCAGCCTACGCCTCCTTCGCTGTGGTCATCATGCTCACGGTCCTCGGAGTGGTGCGTCCCTCTCCACCTGCCTTCAGTCTGGCTCTCAAAAAGTGCCCCCTTGGGAGGCCTGTTGTTTGTTGTTTGTTTGTTTGTCTGTTGGAGCTCAGGTGAACAGGTTTGGTTTAACCATAATCCTCCGTTCATGACACACTCTCATCATTGATCCATTCATGACACACTTTTACTTAGTTATTGAGTTGGTTATTTTCAATAATGTACTAAGCACCTATAAAAGTACACCTGAATAGTTTTAATGTAAAGCTGGGGCCTGACTCATGCGAAATTGGAATAGAGATATATACTCTGATTGGAGAGACTGACTTGAAAGAACAGAAACCACTCTCTAAATGTGCATGGGCAACTAGTGTTTGCTGTCTTCAGTTATTTGAAGTGCATCAGACCCAACTGTAGACCTCTTGCCATGTTCAGCTACCTCCTATATGTTTTCCCTTTTCTATTTCCACTTGGCCAGTTAGCCATTCCTTGTCCTGCCCACTGTGCAGTAGGGTCCCTGTGAGTTCCGCCCTAGAAAGGGGAAAAAACAGAATGCACACACTGCTCAGTTTTTGAATCCTTACATAAGAGATAGAATGATTTTAGTGAGTTCTCTGGGAAAAACACCACATTAAGGTAACTTCCATCTTCATTCCTAGGTGTTTGGAAAAAATGACGTGTGGTTCTGGGTCATCTTCTCTGCAATCCACATTCTGGCCTCTCTGGCCCTCAGCACCCAGATCTACTACATGGGTCGTTTCAAGATAGGTGAGTCACCTGTTATCCTATACTAAACACATGGATTAACATACTGTGAAAAAGCAGACCTTGCCTTCACTCATCCTAAACGAAAGTGTTACTGGTCATGTGCTCTGAATCCTGTGCTGTTTAATTGCAGATATTCTCTCCAAGAGCTTCCTCTCCCTTATAGGATTGCAACAGGCTATTATCACAAGTTCTATGTTCAGGTGAGAAGCTAAGCTTGCCACGCCTCCCAGCTGAGGCATACCTCCAGCTGACAGTTGCAAACACTTTACAATCCACCACTTTGAAAGTGCATTCAGAGAATGGTATGATCATCATAACACTAGTTCCACCTAGAGGAACATTTTTCAGTTTGCATCATTTAAAAGGAACATTTCTCCAACCATGCTAAATGATTGTCAAGAATGAATTATATATTTTCAGATTCTAGGGCTGGGACTTTTTGAGGCCAACTTACCAATCTTAAAGGCAGGACACCTGCTGAACTCCCTCTAACAACGTGAACTTATAAGGGAGCATTGAGTGCTCCACAGAAATCAACTTCTGGGCTCAGCACAGTGGCTCACGTCTGTAATCCTAGCACTTTGAGAGGCTGAGGAGGGAGGATTACTTGAAGCCGGGAGTTTGAGACCAGCCTGAGCAAGAATGAGATGCTGTCTCTACTAAAAATAGAAAATATTAGCTGGACGTGGTGGCATGCACCTGTAGTCCCAGCTACTCAGGAGTCTGAGGCAGGAGGATTAATTGAGCCCAGGAATTTGAGTTTGTAGTGAGCTATGATGATGTCACTGCACTCTAGCCCAGGTGACAAAGTGAGACTCTGTCTCAAAAAAAAAAAGAAAGAAAGAAACCAGCTTGTGACCTGCTCTTGGTCAGTCATCATACATGGGAACAGATTCAAGTTGTTGTAGAGCATTTAAATTTATCAAATCATTTTAAGTCCCAGGAATTCAGGACTTAAATATTCTTTTGTATATTTCAAGACAAATTATTATATGTAAACATAGGTTCACCCCTAATATTTACAGAGCCCAGAACAAGAGTGCAAATAAAATCCTGCATACCATATGTGTAAGAATTTCAAAGTTATAAAGCAGACTAAAAAGCTATTAAATATATGAAAGAAGAAAGAAAGGGAAGGAAGGAAGGAAGGAAGGAAGGAAAGAAGGAAGGGAGGCTAACAAAATGTTAAATATAATATACATTCGTATACCTAGAAGATCTAGGTTCAAATTTAGAATTCTTGGTCCCTCAAAAGAATACTCCAGACATAGCTGTGCAGAAGAGCTGGTCCCCAGCCCCTGCCCCTGCCCCTCTTTTCTTCCTACCTCTGGTTCTGTCCTGTGTCTTAAAAGTTCTCACAGATGTGCAAATGACATCCTGGCCCAACATCCAACATCCAGCCACATCCCCCACAAATAGCCACAACTTTCCTTCCCCCAGAGGTGCGCGCTAGTGGTCTGTCCACCCTCAGGAAGATAGACCGGGGATTTGGAGCCTGGGGGATGCAGGGCCTGAGAGCAGGCTCAGAGCCATCTGGGCAGGAAATTCTGGAGTCCAGGAATTCAGATGTGATCCAGAAGGCAAAAGAATAGTCCCCTTGCCCTGCAGACTCCTCCCTCATGAGGGAATAAGAGCTCTAAAATATGGGACCCCTCTTGCCCAGGTTTAAGAGCAATTCTACATAAACAAATGGTTTTAAGACCAGAAGACTGAATAAAATAATTGCTCATTTCTGCAGTCTAGTTTTCCTTTTTGGCGCACTCAGTAGATTTACCTCTGGCATGAACATAGCCAGTGGAGCTCCAAATCCCCCGGTTACCTTAGCCAGGTGGGTAGAACACTCGGTGTGGTGCTCTGGTCATGCCCCCTCTTTCAGACAGAAGGTGAGTGAAGTTTAGTCAAACTAAACTTTCAGAAAGAAAGTAATTTGGAGCATGGTTTCTCCCAGAGTTAGAAAAATAATCTTGAATGCAGATATATGTAAATGGTAATGACCACAAATACAGAGAGAAGCTTTTACCATATTTATACCACCTCTGCCTCATGCAATTTTGAAATACTAAATTGCTTTAACTTTTAAAAGAAGAGGAATTTAACATATTATATTATGACCATGTCATAATTTGTCAGGGTCCCAACAGAGAAAAGGTGTCACACACAAAGATTGAGGGGATTTATTCACAAAGGGGCTATTCCCAATCGTAGCTGGGGTAGACAGCAAAAGGGGTAGCATGGTAATCTGGCCTCCTCTCTGAGGAGTAGTAAACTTCTGAATGTTTGAGACAGGCAGAAAAGATTCTGTGTTCTTTTTGATGAGAAAACATTGCTGTAATAATCAGAAAACAAAATTAAAGTCATCCATTTTGAGAAAAAATAAAATGAGCGTAGTTTACCTGTTTGGTTACTTTCTTACAAATCATTTCTTTTTTTCTCATTTCTTCTCTGCTTCCCACTGATTCAGATGTGTCTGACCCAGGTAATGTTCAGCCACCCTTCTCAGGGTTCTAGATCATTTCCTTACCAAAGCGACCCACCTGGCTGTCCTGCCGGCTCTGCCCCTAAACACCCTCTCCAGGTTGGAAAGGCTCTGCGGGAGGGAGGAGGCTGCGCTCCAACCCCGTCTGCTGGGCTGTCAGGAGACAGGCCTCTCCCCTCTGGTTAAATTGCCTGCAGGGGTCACCTTGAGAAGAAGTAGCATTCACAGAAGAGCTGGGATCCACACGCTCTGAAAAGCTTGCTTTGGGCAGACCCCGACTTGCATGTGATGTGCTCACAGAAGGACAGCCCCGCCTTTGACCCTGACACCATTCCTGTAACTCATAGCACGCACGCTCACTGCGTTTCATACTGTCCTTTCAAAAATTGCATTTAAAAGAAGCTTTCCTGGCTTTTTCTCCCCATCTTAACTTATATTCCTTTGATTATTGTTTTAGTACAGATGGGGTTTCTTAATATGCTTGGGAAAGTCCAGGATCCCTTGGTTCAATTCTTACTAATTTATAACCACATTGAGAAATACAGATTTGAACCTTTACACGATAAGATCTCCCATCCTCTGGGGAGAGTGGATGTTCCAAGGTGGATTTGAGGGGTCCTGTAACATCTCTGCTATAAAGGAAACCCCATCAGAGTAAACTACTGACCACAGGGAAGCTTAGCTGAAGGAGACAGAATAAGGGCCACACCCCTCCCCCCATGTTATTTGCTTGTGCGTATCCGGAGTGTACGTCTTGCTTGCCTTTCTGCTGTATGATGCATGGATATGGCACCCCTTCCATGACAATATCATTTTTTAAAGCAAACATTTATCGCTCACCTATAAATGTATAGTATTCTAATGAATACTAATACTAATGCAAAGTATTCTAATGAATTTTAATGAAGCGAAGATGACATCATCCTGGCCCCACTTGGGTCAAAAGCTTGGGCCACTTCAGAGTATTTGTGTTTTCTCTTACTAAGCCTTCTTAACACGTGATTGTGTCATCGGCAGATTTGGGGATTTTCCGGCGGGCGGCTATGGTGTTCTACACAGACTGTGTCCAGCAGTGTAGCCGGCCTCTGTACATGGTATGTGCGTGCTCCTGTGTTCCTTGGTAGGGAAACTGCAGGTGGGGCGGGCTTAGGGCTGTCACTCAAGGCTCCTGAAGTCAAGAGGGCCAGATGGCCGAGAGTGGCTGAGGTCCAGTTAGCAGGGGAAGAAGCATGTTGCTTTCTCTTTTTCATAAAAAACAAGCTAGGATGGTGCCATTTTTCTTAATAAAATATTTGCTGGTATATAAAGAAGGAAATATATGTACCCGATTGTTAAACAGTGCCAATTGCTATGGGGAGGATCGAGACAGAGTATCCCTGTAAATACTCATCCAAAGAAGTGCCCTTGTGAAAATGAAAGGGCACACTATTAATAAACACCAAGACAGCAGGCGTCAGCCAAGACCATCCCCAGCGAACTGGGAGACGTGGTCACTCGAATCACTTTCATTAGGAGCTTACACTTCCGCATTATGCATTTCTGCATTGTTTGACTTTTACAATAAGCAAGAATATCTTTTTAAAACTGTGGTTATTGCTTGATGGTTGAGAAATACTTTTAAAAATTTGCCCTTATAGTTTTCAGTGTATGATATACTTCTACACTGAGCCCAGAGATCAGGGCCCTGGTCCCAGCTCTGTCTTAGCTCCCTGGCTACTTGAGAAGGCTGCTTACCTCCTCTGAGCCCACTGCCCCAGCCTTTGCACAGTGCCCTGGTCAGAACCAGTGATATTATTACTATGGCCTGGTACACAGGGAAATAGTAAGTACTACTGAGCCTTTATAATCAGAAGGATTTCTACATAAAGGAATATGGAAATCTTTTAGCCCTCTAGAGCTTGGGCAGAAACTATAGGCACTAAAAACTTGAGGGAATTAAGGCTGGAGGGTTTTATTCAGGGGAGAATTAAAAAGCTCATTACAATGTATGAGTATTTTGAGAGTTAAGCGTGCCTTCGCTGTGAACCAGCAGGGGCAAGTAATGTTTTCGTTTGTTTGTTTTTTACATTAATTGATGCAGGCTTTCTTTTCTTTCTTTTTTTAATAGACTTTACATTTTAGAGCAGCTTTAAGTTCACAGCAAAATTGAGCAGAAGGTGCAGAGATTTCCCATATAGCCTCTGTCCCTGTCCCCCCCACACACAGCCTCCCCCACTACTGACACTCCACACTAGAGTGGTGCCTTGGTTACACTGATGAACCCACACTGAGACATCACTGTCACCCAATCCACAGTCTGCAGCACATCGGGGTTTACTGTTGATGTTGTACGTTCTATGGGTTTGGGGACTGTATAATGACATGTACCCACCATTATAGTATCATACGGTTTCACTGCCCTGAAAATCCTCTGTGCTCTGCCTATTCATCCCTCCCTCCCTCCAATCCCTGGCAACCACTGACGTTCTTATTGTCTCTACAGTTTTGCCTTTTTCAAAGTGTCATGTAACTGGAATCATACAGTACATACCCTTTTCAGATTGGCTTCTTTCATTTAGTAATATGCATTTGAGTTCCTTCCATGTCTTTTCATGGCTTGATAGCTCATTTCTTTTTAGCACTGAATAACATTCTATTGTCTGGGTGTGCCACGGTTTACCCGTTCACCTACTGAGGGACATCTTGGTTGTTTCCAAGGTTTGGTAATTATCAATATGAATAAGGCTGCTATCACATTCATACGCAGGTTTTTGTGTGGATATAAATTCCCGGCTCATTTGGGCAAATACTAAGAAGACCTAGTTCTAACTGGTATGGTAAGCACATAGTTGGTTTTGTAAGAAACTGCCAAGCTGTCTTCCAAAGTGGCTGTATCATTTTGCCTTCCCACCGGCAATAAATGGGAGTTCCTATTGTCCCACATCCTTGACAGCATTTGGTGTTGTCAGTGTTTTGGATTTTGGCCATTCTAATAGGTGAATTAATGTTTCTTTAAAAGAAAATATTCCCTCCAAATTGGATGGATCACCTGCAAAGACAAAGAACCACTGCTTTTAAATAGTAGATGAGTGTCTCTGTGAATTAAAGTCTAATCAAATCTCACCTAAAAGTTTTAAGTAGTATGCAAAGGAACAGAAACAGATTGCAAATAAATCTCTGTCAGAGTAATTGTCATTTAAGATGATCCTTTCCTCTCTATTTTCTCTTTCACCCAGTAACTTTCATGTTAAGACCGTGTGTCATAGGGACAGGAGCCTGAGAGTTGCAGGACGTCCTTGGAGCCCAAGTTATGCGTTCAAAACTAACTTCTTACAGTTGAGTCCTAAGAGTTGCAATACAGGCCACCAAGTAGGACAACCTAGAGAAACAGTCCTCGATTAGATAGCACCAGTGGCAGAATTCCTTTAACTACTGAGTAATCAGCACTCACCACCAACCTCCCCACTGAGAAGCGAGTCCGGGTTCCCACTCGAGAGAAACAGCCAGAGTCCTGCTTTGCTGACCACATTTTCATCCACAGGGTCCAGGTCAGGTCTGTCTGCAGTCAGAAGCCTGGCCGTTTAGTCCTGGTAGAGGATTAGTACCAGAACGTAGGCAAGGCCCTCTTAGAACCACAGAAAAGTTTTTTCACCATGACAATTGTTTTCCCATAGTTGATGCTTTCACCACAGTAGGTTAAAAGAAAAGTAATATGTAGAGCCTCTCGTGTGATGTTTTCTTTCCTCTTTTCCAGGATAGAATGGTGTTGCTCATTGTGGGGAATCTGGTTAACTGGTCCTTGTAAGTAGTCTTACAAAAACACATTTTTGTCTTTATTAATGTCTGTAGCACCGTGATTTAGCTTTCCTTGGCTGTCACTTTTATGAAGAAATCTGAAATTAAGGAGAAGGTAGGAATACTTGCCCTAGAGACTTGAAAAAAGTATTTTTCTTCTTGCAAGGAAGGCAGTAGGACACTCTTGTGTACCAATTGCAGCCTCTCTTAAAAACTTGATGCATAGAGTTCATTTGCTTAACAAGAAAAACATCAAAACTTGTTAAATCTATGTGGATGGATCAGATAGATGGAAGGATGAATGGATAGTTATGTAGATAGATAGTTGTTATACCAATTGTTGCAAAAATACAAGATTTTAAACTCTTTTGTAGAACTATCCCTAAAGGTTACCAAGTAGGCATTCTTTTCTGTAGAAATTTCTTTCTTACTAAATGTGCATGTGTGTGAGAGAGAGCAAGTCTTTTCCCTGGTTTGTCCTTCCCTCTGGCTCTCTTTCTTCCTACTCCATCTATATCATTCTTCTTCCTCTTTTTGTCTCTATCATCCCCTTGGCCTTTTCTCCTCAAATGGCCGCAAAGTAGAACAGTACAACAGACACATAATTTTGCTAGCCCAAATTATTTTATGCAACTCATTCTCAATTCAAACATTTGAATGAGTGAGATATTTTATTGATCAGTCAAAAATAAGTAAGTTGGCCGGGCGCAGTGGCTCATGCCTGTAATCCTAGCACTCTGGGAGGCCGAGGCGGGCGGATCGCTCAAGGTCAGGAGTTCGAAACCAGCCTGAGCAAGAGTGAGACCCCGTCTCTACTATAAATAGAAAGAAACTAATTGGCCAACTAAAGA
>CAUYRT010029684.1:0-49082 GCA_963574885.1 Lepilemur ruficaudatus
ATATCTAGGAGTAAATTTAACAAAAGATACGAAAGACTTATACAAGGAGAATTACGAAACACTAAAAAAAGAAATTGTAGAAGATGTAAGAAGATGGAAAAATCTGCCTTGTTCATGGATTGGTAGAATCAATAATTATTATTATAACAGGAGGGGCTGTAAAAAAAAAAGGCACACTCAGAACTGTCACTTTCCCCACCATGCCCACCACCGTTTCCCCATCCTTTCCATTCTGTTCTCTCCCACTCCCTGTAGGAAGCCTGTCTCATTGGTTTCTGGTTTATACTTCTTATGTTTCTTTTGCAAAATGAGAAGATACTATATATTTCCTTACTTTCCCTTCTTATGTGAAAGGTAGCATTCTTTTATACTTTGCTTTCTTTACTTAATAATATATCCTGGAAATTACTCCATGTCAGCTCATAGAAATATTCCTGAAGATTTTTTTATTGCTCTGTAGTACACATTTGTGTAGATAAAATATAGTTTATTCAACATATCTCCTATTTTTTTAAGATTTAGGTTGATTCCAATATATGGAATTGTAAACAATACTGCTGTGTATGTATGTATGTATTTTCATTTTGTTAGTAGCGTCTGTTCAAGGTGAATTCCTAGAATTGGATTGCTGAATCAAAAAATAAATGCAAAACAAAAATGTACTGTTGTTAGATATTGTCAAATCCCCTTCCAAAGGGATTGTGGCAATTTATATCCCACAGCAGTGTATGAGAGTGCCCTCAGCCCCACCAAAAGAATGTGTTCTCAGACTTTTAACTTTAGCCAATTAAGTGAGAAATAGTTTTCAAGGATAATTTGAGTTTCTTAAATTTTTTTTTATTTTTTTCTTTCAAGTTTTAGTGTTAAGCTTGAAAGTTTCTTAAATTTTGAATGAGGTTCAACATCTTTTCATATGTTTAAGATCATTTTGTACTAATGTTGTGAATTGTATGTTCACATCTTTCTCATTTTTTTATCGGAGTTTTAGATCTTTTCCCCTCAAATTCTGTGTTCTTCTTCATATATTATGAATATTAGCCCTTTATCTGTGATATATGTTGCAAATGTTTCTTTCTAATTTGGCAGTTCTTCATTGATTTTATTTTACTGTACACATTTTTTAAAAGTATATAGTCAAATTTATCAAACATTTTTTTATTGCCTGTAAATTTTGAGTCAGTGTTAGCTTTTCCCTACATTGAGATTATAGAGGAATTAACCTATATTATTTTTCTAGTGCTTCTATGATTTAAGATTTTTTATGTTTTTCTTTTTTTATATTTAGTTTCCTGATCAGTGTGGTTTATGCTTGTATATGGTGTGAGGTATGGATCTAATTTTATTTTTTTCTAAGTGGCTGCCTAGTTGTGCCAGCAACATTTTCTAAAAAGCCCAGCTTTGCTTCTAAGACTTAATATGCACTTTATCATTTCCATATGTGTTTCGATCTATTTTGGGAATTTCTATTCTATTCTATTGTCTATACATCAATTCTTGTGACAGCAGCACCCTGTTTTATGGAGACTTAATAGAGTGGTTTAATGTCTGGTAGAACTAGTCTGACTTTGTAGTTTTAATTTCTTTGTGTGTTCATGGTTATTCCTGCATGTTTGTTTCTCCTTATGAACTTTAGCGCTAATCAACTTGCCTCGCTCCATAAAAAAGCTTGTTGATATTTTTATTGGGGTTGTGTTAAATTGACATCTTTATGATGTTGAGTTGTTCAATCCAAGAACAGGGCATGCCTTTCCTTTTTTCAAGTCTAATTTTGTGTCTTGAAATACAATAATGTTTTAAAATTTTCCTCTTACTGGTTTTGCACATTTTTGTCAGGTTTATTTCCAAGGATTTAATCTTCTTTGTTGCTATTAAAAAAGGGTTTTCATTACCATTATGTTCTTGGGCTGGTTAGGCTGGTTATGATTTGTGTCTATCAAAACAGTTAATTTTTGTATATTAATTTTACATCCTAATACCTTCCTGAATTCTTTTATTAACTGGTTTATTTTTATTGTTTATTGATTTGCTAGTATTCTTTTAGAGATATTTTTACTTCTTTTTAAAATCATATGACTGGTGATTGGTTTTATCTAATTAAATTAGGTGATACCTTTATTATAATGTTAAATGGTAAAAGTAGTAGGCATTCTTGCCCTTTCTTGAGCTTACTTAAGAGCTCATTAACAGTGGCATGAATTATAGCACTGGCTTTAAAAATAAAGTTTATATATTTTGTCATGTTAAGAAATTATTGTGTTATATTTTGTATCTTAATAGCAATTAGGAAAAAATATTGAATATTACTGAAAGCTTTTTAAGTATCGATAGAGATCATCTTATTTTTTTCCTTATAAAACTATTATATGGCATATCATATTGATAGATTTCCTAATGTTGAACTAACCTTAAATTGCAAGAATAAATCTCATTTGGTCATTGTACATTTTATTCTTAATAGGGTGTTAGAGTCTGTTTATTAATTTTTGATTTAGTATGTTAGCATCATTTTTCTTCAGTGGTATTGGACTATAGTTTTCTTTTTTGTGCTGTCTTTGTCAAGTCTAAGTGTCAATGTTTTACTTTCTTCCACATGCTCTTAAGCATATATAGCACTTTTAGAGCACCCAGTTTTGAAGATTTTGTAGATTCCCTCTTTAAAATCATCTGTTGCCTGGTGCTCTTTGGTGGAGTAATTTCTTGATAATGTTTTCCAATTTCTTCTATAAAAATTGATCAGTTTAAGCATTCTATCTCAAGTGAAGTCAAATTTGGCAATCTATATTAGAAAATTATCATTTTTATCTAGCTTTTCAAATTTATTTGCATGTAGGTCTTTAAAGAAATCTCATGATTTTTTAAATTGTTGTTTTCATTTTTTTCCCCTTTGATATTTTCTATTTTTATATTTGTGCTTTTTTCCTTTTTTTAAATCAAGTTAGCTAGGGGTTTGTTTATCTTATTAATTCTTTTCTTAAAAAAACCAGAATTTTGATATTGTTGATCTAATTTTTTTCCTATTTCTATCTCTGCTTTTACCTTTATTATTTCTTTTCAGTTGCTATTTTTTTATTTGTTGCTCTTTTTATATTTTTTTCAGCTGGAAATTTATTTATTATAACCTTTCAATTTTTATTGATAAAAGTTATTTAGTGATATGCATTTTCCTATGCTTATTGCTTGAAATGCATTCTATAGATTCCATATATAGTGTTTTGCTATCAGTATATTTTAGAAATAAAAATTCTGTGATTTTAGTTTGCATTTCCTTTTTTACCCAACAATTGTATAAGAGAAGAATTTTTAATTTTTAGGAGGATGGACCTTTTTGCTTTTCAGTTTTGTCAGTAATTTCTAGTATGAGAACATTGTGGTCAGGAAGTATTGTTTGTAATATTTATACATTACCTAATTTATTGATTTTTTCTTGTAATCTATTATATGACCAATTTTTGTGAATGTTTCATTAACATTTTGGGGGGCGAAGGGCGTAATTCTAACTATCAGATTGTAAATATCAGTGTATTGCTTAAGTTCTACCTTAATATGATTGTTCACTTTTTGTATATTTCATCTTTCTTCCACTGAGACTGGCACATTTATTACCATAGGCTACCTTTGCCAGAATCATGGTCTTGTAGTGGATTGATTACCTTTTAGGTAAGCTGCGTATGTTTGTGTCATAAACATAAGTACATTCAAACATCTCTTACTCATTGTCATTCAGGTAAAATAAATTAGTTCTGTCTCCTCCCTTACCATTTGATTTATATTGCCAGTATTATGTAAATGAAGTACACTTATACAGCCACAATAATGTAATGTGATATGTTTCTGTGTTGAATATTAGATTATGAGCCTTTTATTATAAAAATACCTTTATTGAGGTATAATTTCCATACGATAAATTCTACATATTTAGAATGTACAACCTGATGAGTTTGACTTATGTGTATACCCATGAACCCACCATCAAGACAATGAAAATATTTGTCATTCCACTGAATTTTTCTTTGACCATTTGTACTAATAATTCCTCCCTCCTACTTCTTTAGACAACACCCCCCATGGCAACTACTTATCTGTTTTCTGTCCCTAAAATTAGTTTGCATTTTCTAGAGTTTCATAAAAATAGATTCATTGTTCCCCCATTTTGGGGCATTTGGTTTCTTTCACTTAGCACAACTTTACTGTTGTTGATTCTCTAATTTTATTGTAATGGTTTTGCAACAGTAGGAACTCCTATGATTAGAACTTACTCAGTTTCTGATTGTTCCTAATGCAGCGACTGAACTGACTAGAGTGATAATCTTTTTGTTTCCAGTTCTACCATCTATTTCTAAGGCACCTTAAATGTCTTACTTTCAAAGAAAGTCTTTCAGTGGAACTGAAGAAATTTTGTACTATTAGTAATACTTTTCAGAAAAAGAAAAAAGAAAACTCTTCTAGGCAAAAAACAGTAAAAATAGTCGCAGCCAGGAGAAGAATTGCTTGCACACTCACAGCAATGAGATGTTAATTTCAAGGCAAGGTGGAGCCTTTAAAATGCCAGTATCAATGAACATTTCTGTTGGGGAAACAAACACTCAATAAAATTCAATGCACTTTTAAAACCATTGTTCTCTTCTCCCTGTAGATTTTATTATTCTCCATGATGGGCACTTTGCCGATTCCTTTTTCCAAGAACTGAGAGAGGTCTGGGATTGTCTCCTGATCATTTACCTCTGGAAATTTTCCCAAGCTCTACTTTTCTGAAGTAACCATGGAACAAAATTTCTGCCCTGGAGGACACTGGGATATATGACTCCTTTGTTTGACAATTGCACAAGTTCAGGGTGACAAGAGGTGTGGTGTTTAGTGACAAAGCCTTGTATTATTGCACTAGGGCATTCTGGAAACATGGTCTTACGTCTTCAAGGATGATAAAAAACAACTCTAGACTTCAATAGGAGATGTTTCACTTACTTTTGGTTTTATACTAAACATTTTTGAGGGTACTAACTAAGAAGATCAGGAATACAGAAAGACTTAGGATGCAAACTAGGTTAACCTGCCTATTCAACACATCACACTTAACTCTTTCCAGAAAAATCATTGACTTCATTCTTTTGTAATGCAGGATGAGGACAATCTAAAATCTATTTTGATAATGCTTCACTATTTTACAACCCCTACAGTCAGGAAGTCATTACTCTGTTTAAACTAAACCTTTCTAGCTGTGTTTGTACCTGGCAAAGCTAAGAAGTAATAAACAATAAAATTAGAATTATAATATTCTTAAAATTATAAAAAAATTCTCATGTAAAAAATATTTATTATCCTACTATATGCCAAGCTCTGTTCTAAGCTTACTATGTATTCAAATATTCAATCCTCACTGACATTTTATGAAGTAATATTATTTTCCCCATTATGCAGATGAAGATACTAAAAGGAAAAGTGACTTATTTAGAATCCCATATTTAGGAATTAGCAGAGTAGGTGTTGGACTCTGGTGTACACTCTTTTAACTGCCATGCTTTCAGGTTTCTAAGATAATACTGGGAAAAGAAGCAAGGAAACTTAATCCAGCCATTTCTACAGTCTAGCTTTGAGCTAGCTCTTTTCTGTGTTTCAGCTCTTCAATAAAAGCAGCAACCTGTGCACTGAGCATGTGCCATGTGGTGGGACAATGCTCTTGGCTTCATAACTGTGTGCCTGCCATTCTCTAGGCCTACTCGTATGACTCATCCTTGTCCTTCAAGGTTTAGTGAAGCATCATCATCTCAGGAAAACCTTCCCTGATATCTCTGGACATGGTTCTAAGTGATTCCTCCCACATGCTCCCATGAGACATTGCTCATGTCCTACACTATTGGGCTTTTCACTCTGCCAGGAAATGGTATTTTTCACATTGGCCTTCTTTTCTAGACTGCGAGTCTCTATAGAACAGAGACTGTTTGTCTCTATAATTCCAGCAGCTGGTACTTAATACATGTGAGTTGATTAAATTGAAAAGGATAAAGGTCAGTTAAATGTTAGTGGCATCACTGTGTTAAATAACCAAAATTAAATTGAGTTTTTTCCTTTCTTTTTTTTTTAACCTTTTCACTTACCACTTTCTCTTCCATCCTCTATACTAGAAGAAAGGGAATGTGTCTGTATCTGTTTAAACTGTAACACCATTCTTAGTAAGCAAGGAGTTATAAAACTTATACTTTTATAATTTGGTCATGTATTTTGTTAGATCCACCCAGGTCCAATGTGAATACTCAATAAAGTCTCCCACCTCTTCTTACAATTAACCCCATGCCTGATAAAAAATAAAAATACAACTATTCCTACAACTCCTTACTCCCCTGTGTCTCTTAATAGTATCATGCTTCCAATCGTCCATTTTACAACTTTGTTTTCTTTAACTGGGGCAGAATGAAGGCAGAAGAGTCCAGTTGCCCATCCCTCGTGGTTCTGACTTCCATTGCGTCTTGCATCAGAGGCTAGTTTTTCTTGAATAGTCTGAGAACTGAAAAGATTATGTGGCCCCCTTCCATCATGTAATTCCAAATGAAAACAATTCTTAAGTCCAGTAAATTGCCCATATATTCCACAATAAACAAAAACCAAATAAAAAATCAACTGCGTTCGTTTCCTAAACACAAGATTAGTTGCTGACGGAGCCACCCTATACTTGGCTCCTTCCTCTGCTCTCCATTCCTGCTCCATGTAGTTTAGGTGCCTTTGTCCTTTTTCCTTTAGCTTTTCCGTTATACTAACCTTTTAAATGGCCATTTGTTCCACATTCTATCAGCAGATCAACCCTACCAAAACACAGCTCTGAGGTCTGAGCCTGTGTGCAGCATAGTTCTTGGCAAAATTAGGTGTTTAATAAATGTATGGAGAAGTGATGTCACTCACTCCTGCAAAACTCCCTTTTCACTACTTTTACGGTGCTTTGTATTCTGACTTAAAATTTTCTTGCTTTATTTTCTATTACTCCCTTGTGGCTAATTTTGCTCCTTGTAGACTGGCAACTCTACATCCTCTGAACACATCCCACGCTGCCCTGCCTTAGACTCACATTGTTCCATCTTTATGGAATGTTTTCTAATTATTTCTCTCTTGAATTCTGCCTGAAGTTGTTGGTGTTAACTTGATCACCTGGCTGAGATAGTGTTTGTCAAGTTTCTCCACTGTAAAGTTACTCAATTTCCTCTTTTACCATACTGTATTCTTTGGAAACAAGTCAATATGCATAGCCCACACTTAAGGAGTGGAAGTTATGTCGAGTGGGGAGTTAAGGAGCAAGGAGTATTTGCATAAATTACTGGAATTCTGAACAGGAGATTTGCCTCTTCTCCCACATTTATTTATTTAATCATTTATCTTAGTATGGATTCTAGGATATTTGTTTTATTCTTTGTGTTCAATTCAATACTACTTTATTTATTCTGGTTTTTTTTTTTTTAATTTTAAAGAATTTACTTGAGCAAGGTGGAGACAATTTCCTGGAAGCCTCAGAGCCAAGCAACCTTGAATATAAGCTCCATTTGGTCTTTGTTACAAGTATGTTCTTAAAGGCAAAAGGGGGAAAAGAATTGGGCCAATACAAAGTTGTTTTTTGTTAGGGATTCTCACTGGTCTGCCCAAACATTGATTAGTGATTGGCTATACGTTGTTTAACTGTAAGGTATAAGTTATGGCGTCCAGGATGTGGCATTGTTAGTTAATTTATAGCTATTTGTGGTGTCAGTCAGTCTAGAGTCCACATTGCAAGCAGCTTCTATAGGTAATTACTTAGATTAAGGGTCAAGGGGTGGAGTGGGACATGACTGCTGCCTCATTCCTGTACCCCTACTTATTCTGTTTTTTAAACTGTCCCAGATTGGCATTGGGAGCTCTTTCAACTGGCTCCACGCCTGTCCTTGACATCCTCATTTATTTATTCATTTATTTAACACTTCCTTACTTTCTGGCATGATGAGCTGGTCCAGGCTTATATTACACATGCCCTGCCCCAGTCCTAGAATCTGCCATTTCTCCTGAGGGCCTCTGGTGCCTTTTATTAGAGAAATGTATTAGAAATCAAGATCTGGGTGCTAGGTGTGCTCATTGCTACTGGGATGTTGTTGTTTCTAGGGTCTTTCAGCTGACAGAGCAAGGAAATATGTCTGTGTATATTAAAGCATGTATGTAATCATATCTATATGTATTTCTATATATATCCCTCTATACCTGTATTAAGCTAAACGTGAGTTCATACTGATGTCTCCAACTCTAATTTATTGCCACAGTGATCGTTCAGGTCTTCTTGCCTTGTTTGTCTATAACCTCCCGCTCCCACAGTGAAAACCTGGCTCCCACCATCCACCATCCATTTACTTAATTTTGCAATTCCAGTACACATGTATAGGGGTTTCAGAATTGTTAACTCCTTCCCCCAGGGAAGAAAACTTTATGAACTATACTATAGTTTTTTTGTTTGCTGGGTTTTTATTTATTTATTTTTTTGCCTTTAGTCTTACGGACTCTGCTCTTCTCCAAAGTTATTTAAGTCAGTATATTTTCACACTACACCCTTCAGTGAGGTTGCTTCATACATTTAGTTAGTCTGAAAAGTCCATGTATTATATGATTCCACTCAAATGACACTCTGGAAAAGGCAGAACTTGTAAAGACTCTAGAGATAGTAAACAGTGTAATGGTTATCAGTGAGGTTCCTCGTCACATTCTACATTACATTCTGGGATCTTCTGACCTCCAAAATAATTTATATATATAATATAATTTTATATACATAATTATATATATAATTGTGGAAAAATACACATAATGTAAAATTTGCCATCTTACCTATTTTTAAGCATATAGTTCAGTGGTATTAAATACATTCACAATGTTGTGCAATCGTCATCACCATCCATCTTCATAACTCTTTTCATCTTGTAAAACTGAAACTTTATACCCATTAAACAATAACTCCTCATTCCATCCCTGCTCCCGTCCCTGGCAATCACCATTCTACTCTCTATGATTTTGACTATGCTAAGTATCTCACGTAAGTAGAATCAGACAGTGTTTGGTTTATTTCACTTAGTATAATGTCCTTAGGTTTCACGTGTGTTGTAGCATGTTTAAGAGTTTCCTTCCTTTTTAAGGTTACTATTTCATTGTTTGTATATATCACATTTTGCTTATCCATATATCCATTGATAAGCATTTATGTGGATCCCACGTTTTAGCTATTATGAATGATTCTGCCATGAATATGGGTGTACAAATATTTCTTTGAGATCTTACTTTTAATTCTTTTGGGTTTATGCCCACAGGTGGAATTTCTGGATCATATGGTAATGCCATTTTTGATTTTTTGGGGAACCACCATGTTGTTTTTCACAATGGCTATAAACCATTTTACATTTCCACTAACAGTGCACGCATGTTCCAATTTTTCCACATCCTACCCCAAACTTGTTATTTTTGTGTGTGTGTGCATGTATGTATGTGTGTGAGTTTTATAACAGCCATCCTAATGGGTATGAGGTGATATCTCACTGTAGTTCTGATTTACATTTCTCTAATGATTAGTGATATTGAGCATCTTTTCATGTGCTTACTGGCCATTTGTATATCTTTACTGGAGAAATATCTATACAAGTCCTTTGCCCATATTTGAATCAGGTTATTTGATATTTTTCATTGAGTCTTAGGAGTTCTCCACATATTCTGGATATTAATCCCTTATCAGATATATGATTTGCAAATATTTTCTCCCATTCTATGGATTATCTTTTTATTCTGTTTATAGTACATTTTGATGCACAAATTTTATAAATTTTTATGGAATGCAGTTTGTCTATTTTGTTGTTGTGTGTGCCGTTGGTGTCATAGTCAAGAAATCATTGCCAAATCCAATGTCATGAAGCTTTTCCGTTATGTTTTCTTCTAAGAGTTTTATAGTTTTAAGTTTTAGATTTAGATCCTTGATCCATTTTAGTTAATTTTTGTAAATGTGGTTACTTAAGGACCCAAATTCATTCTTTTGCATGTGGATATCCAATTTCTCTAGCATCATTTGTTGAAAATACTGTCCTGTCTTCCATTGAATGGTCTTGCAGCCTTCTCAGAGATCATTTGTCCATATATGTGGAGGTTTATTTCCAGGTTCTATATTCTGTTCAGTCTATATAACCTTTTTATTTGTCAGTACTACACTGTTTTGATTACTGTAGCTTTGTAGTAAGTTTTAAAATCAGGAGTTCTCCAGCTTTGTTCTTCCTTTCAAGATTGTTTTGGCTATTCAGGGTCACTTGAGATTTCCTCCTAAATAATTTTTTTTAAATTTGCCTACTGTAACTTGTGCTGTAAGATCTATGGGTTTTGACAAATGCATAGTGTCAGATATTCACTGTTACAGTATCATATGGAATACAATATCATATGGAATACATACATATCATCCTAACAATCCCATATGTTTCATTTCTATACATTCCTCCATTCCCAAGCCCCTGGAACTACCTATATGCTTACTGTCTCTATAGTTTTGCCTTTTCTCGAATATCTAAATGGAATCATGCAGTATATCACCTTTTTAGACTGTATTCTTTCACTTACAATATGCATTTAAAGTTTATCCATGTCTTTGCATGGCTTGATAGCTCATTCCTTTTTACTGCTAAATGGTAAGGAGGACAGTTTTATATTCTGAATTTCACAACAGATAACCTCATAAGTATCCATTTGATAATTTTTTCTCTCAGGTCTTCTGGTCACACAGAGACATTTTTTGCTATATCCCTGTGCAGCACTCAATTGTTTCCCTAATGTAATGATCAATTTAACTCTTTCTCCCAAACCTGTATATGCCGCCCAGCAAACAATACAGGGCTCTTTAGCATTTCGGGCCTCACCCAGATAACTTTTTAGAAGTTACCTGACAAATACCTATATTGTTCTTCTTTATGGTCCTGGTTAACATTCTCTTTTCCCAAAGTCAACATTTCACCTGTCTTTATATGATCTTTTAACGTGTGAATCATATCTTTAGCTCTGTATTCTGCAACAATGTTGTGCCTGGTCCCTACTGGGCATTCAATAAATATTCATTGAATGGACAAATAAGTGATTTGGTATAGTGTGATAGCCAGATTGCAGACAAACAAACATAACCTGAAATGCATGCTATATTCCATCCACTGGGGTAATGTAACTGTTTTCTATATACTGTTTCTTTTTTTTAATATTTGAAGGCTACTTCCAAAAACTGGCCTGAAATCTGAGATACAATTTATGCAGAACACATGGTGTTTATACAAGCATTACCAAATTGTATCATGTTAGTGAACCTTGCTAATGTATGTCAGAGGTTCCCAACATTAGCCCAGAACATCAGCATTACTCCAAACAGCTGAAATATATTGTATGAAAGTTATTTTCTCATAAAATGTTACATGCCTAGGTATTGGGAGTTGGCTAGTCAGATTAGAATTATCATCTGTATTGTTAGTAAAAGGAACTGATGTGGCTATTCATGAAATCATTAGCTTAAAAAAAACCCTTGACATCGGTATAAAATTTAAATACTGAGCCTCCAAGCAAAATATTCTAGAAGAACCCTCATTTTTACATACTTAAGTCTAAAGATAAACATAGTTCAATCTGTGGCTCCCTCTTGCAAAAGCCTGTTTCTTGCATGCTTGCTACCTTCAAACTGAGTACATCAGCCCCTATATGCCAGGTCCCTAATTTCAATGTGAATAAAAGGTTGAAATTTGGGTGGTAGAAAAAGAGAGTTCTTAAATCTCTCCTCCCCCTTCTCCTTGTCCCTTCCCCTCTCTCCCTACTTCTTCTCTTCCTCCTCCTCCTCTTTCTTAAAATATCTGCCATTGTCTTGGGTTACGGAGAAAGTTGTTATCCAGAGAATGTAATTTCTCCTCAGTTAAATCTCACATGTTTGCAATCATCCTTCACATACCCAATGGTTTGTATCAGAAATGAGGTCTTAAGGGACTTGTTGACCTTTCAGAGTCAAGAATGCTCCATTTTAAAGATTTATCCCTTGCTGGGAGGATTTTTTGAAAGTATAAGAATGTGTATAAGGAGAACATTGCAAAAATATTTTCAGTCTTTGGATATTTTAAAAGAGGATACTCCATCTTTTCTTATTTGTTGCAAGGTAAGCTTCCATATTTTTAATGATTGAAATGGTTAAACTCTTTTTATATCTTGTCCTTTTTCTGGACCCTTCCATTTGTAACTTTTAGGTTGTGGAAATGACAAAAAAGTTGCTACTAGAAGATAGTGGTTTAGCTGGAAGTGGTTGATGACCACTTCAGAGTAGATGACCTTTGTTTCTCAGGCATGGCAAATCATTTAATTTGTTTCCCAAATTAAAAGTAGGCACTGGAATTTGGGAAACAAATGGAAAACAGAAGGTAAAATGGTGAGGGGCTATACAAGAACCTTCCAGAAGTTTGCTTCTCAAAGTAAATGAAGATAAGGTCACTCGGCAGGCATACAGATACAAACTTTCCAACATTCCAAGTATGCAAAAATTCCATGTGTGCAAACTGGTTTCACAATTTCAAAGATTTGTATTACTTGTATGCTGCATTCAGCCAAAAAGAAAGTCTAAGTCTCTGGTTTTCATCGTACCCCAATAATAACTATGCTAATTTCATCCTCATGGCCTTTAAGAGTTAATGTCATACACTGGAACTAACTTATTAGTAGAGAGATACTTAAGAATAACTGGTTCAATGTTTTTCTTAACTGATTGTGTTTTCAGGATGAAAGCCAGCAGTCTGTGAATCACGAGTTGCCAAAAAGTTCACTGTGCTCCTCCTGTACCCATACCATTGATTGCTTGGATATTTCCCTCAAACCATCTCTACTTTGACAAATGGACACATAGTTTCTGAAGAAAAATGTTTGTAGCAGAAGCTGCTGCTTTGGCTTCCTATGTTGGCAGTAACAGATTGCCTGATTTTGACATTGGCAACCCATATTCTTTTCTTTATTACATATTGAACAAAAGGTGGTTGCTAAGCTGCAAACAATTCATATTTATTTCCTTCTGCACTGATAGATTCTTTCAAGTTTTACAGAGTTGGAAAATGTGGTGTGGCCCTTTCTGTATTTTCAAAACTGGTGGCTGGTTTCCTATACTGGGTACATATGTATGAAACCCCATAATGTTCCTGCTATATCATGTAAGTTGCGCATTATACAGGTTTAAAAGCCCTTGCATATATTATTTCACATTCACCTTATAACAACTCTACAAGATAGGGCAGACATCACTCTAATAATTTACAGATGATGATGAGACTTGGAGAATTTCACTAGGTTTCCATAGTCACAAAAGTAGAATGTGGTAGAACCTAAATCAGAATCTAGGCTTGGAGATTTGAGCCTAGGAAACTTTACTGTAATACAAGTACTGAACATTATTGCTTTTGGTCAAGAGGCACTGAAATATCATCGAAGTATGGAAATGATATATTTTGCAGTTTATTCTCTGGTGGTACAAGATAGCACTTTATACTTCTCATTTTCATCACTGTGACCTCTTGATAAGAGGAAATCTCATTGCTATTCTTCCCTCTGATTTCTTTCATAGTTAATCTCATTTTCCAACAAGAATTTTAAGACCTGACCTAAATATTATAATTAACACATTAAGAGGTTATGTTAGCATGAGCTACTTTGTTTCCCTTTTCTAGTGTGGATACCCATGAATGTAATTTAGTGTCATTTTCAAAACAGTAAATTTTGCTTTTGCAGTTTCTATAACTGAGATTACACAATTGTTTTAAGCCATCTTCTGAAAGGTCTCTCTCTGGCAAAGGAAGAGCACTGCTCTCTGAAGTATTGAGTTGGCGATTCTTCCTGTCAGCTTTTGCCCAGCAGAGCTCAAGGCACAGCTTCTACTCAGAGTTGATGATTTCATCTAGTCATGAAATGGTTTGGGGATAGAGGGTGATGCTAGAATAACGAGGAAATGTTTAAGGAAAATGCTTTTTATACTGACATCTAGGCTTCCCAAGAGTATTCCCTTACCCTATCTCTGTGTTTCGCTCTTCCTCATACACAAATAAGTCCTGATATCTTTTTACTAAATATTAGCCCTTTAGAGCTGCTTGACAGAGCATCTAGTCAAACATGTTTCTCAGAACCTGGGAGAAACCCAAGGGATGGCTTTCTCTCTTCAATGCTTTTGACGCTTTATAACTAACTATAGGGTGTAAAGTGATGAATCATATCCTTTCCTTTTTTGTTTTTAAATTATAGATATGGTAATACAAATTTTATTTTTCTTCTACAAAGAGCCGTATAGTAACTGATTCTAGTATACTTACCTTTTTTGTAACATGTAGAATTAGGAAAACCAGGGAAAAACAGAAAAGTCAATATTCAGAAAGAAAATATTATGTTAATTTTAATGGAGGCACTTACATTGTATCTAATAACATTTGAAAAGTCTTGGAACCTAGTAATATTCTCCAGAAAACTCAAGATATTGAACATAGAATATTTAAGAAATCCATTAAACATCAGCTTTCTACATCTCTGTAAAATGAAAATGAAAATGTGTCAGATATTAATCCCTTTAGGGACCTTGGGAAATGTTATCTGCACATGTCATCTGACTCTTCCCCTGTCCTCTTAGGTGGCCATGTTTGTGCTGCAGCTGGGCAGCGTCACATTCCTGCTTACAGAGCCTGTGATCAGCGCGATGACAACTGGGGCTGCCACCCATGTCGTGACTTCACAAGTCAAGTATCTCTTGGGAATGAAAATGCCATATATATCTGGGCCACTTGGATTCTTTTATGTGAGTTTTCCATATGAATTTGTTCGTATATTTTGGGTGTGTAAGCTTCAAAACTAGAATTTGGTTAATTACAATACTGAGTTTTTTCATATTAAGACAATTTAGGCTTAAATAAAATCTTGTAGGATTTTGAAAATGTGATTTGGAGTGTGAAACTAGCTTAATAAGGAACATTTACTAATTTTGGAAACAATTGCTTGTAATGAAACAATTGAATATGGTATCATTTGGGGGCATGATTAGAAAAATATAACTTGAATTTTTGTGAGCCAATGCTAATGGAAGCCATCTACTGGGATTGTGGCCCAGTTTAACAGTGGAACACTCCACCACATTCTTTCTGCATTGTGAACCCTGATGTGGATTAAATCAGAGGACTGGTCAAAATTGGTGGCAGGAGCTTCAGTAAAGGATAATCAGCTGCTAAAAGCCACCTGAACCTGAGAGAGAAACATCTGGCCATTTTTGATGTATTTTCCTAACAATACTCCATTGTTCTTGGTTTCATTTTGAAGTTGACCTCAAATCTGTGATTGCTAAAGCTCCCATCATTTTGGGAGTTTATTAAAAAAGATTTTTTTTTAATGAATTTGATGGCAACCAAACTTTGTTTTACTTAATTTTATGCGTTGGTGTGTACTAAACTACATTAATGTTCTATGAGCATATTGCCATCCTTAATTTTCTTGAATATTAACGGCTGAAAGTGTCTCAATAGATGGCTTTGCAATAATTTATTGATCGATTCCCCATTACTGAGATGGTTTCTGGTGTTTCCCTATTATACGTGGCCCCATAAGGATCCTCTTTACCTGTATATTATAGTCTGCCTCACTGATTATTTCACTGAGACACATTCCTAGTGATGGAGCTACCAAGTCAAAGGGTGTGATATTTTTGTCAAATTTCAACCTGAAAAATTATACTCATTAATATTTTACTCTGATCTTATCATTAGCAACTCTGGTTATTATAAATTTTTTAAAAATGCCAGTTTGATATGTGAAAAATTATACCACTTGTTTAAGTGTGTATTTTTCTGTTTAGGTGGTAAAACAGTTAATAGAGATAGTAATTGGCAACACAGAGCTGGAAATTGGTCCTAAATTTTTGTTTCTTAGGTAATATCCGGCTCAGTGATTCATTCATTATAAGAAAGCTTAAAACCAAAACAAGTACACTGGAACTGGGCTTGGAAAAAAGCAGACCAAAGTAGCTTTAAGCCGTCAGGTGACTGGCTGACAGTTAAGTCTTTTAGTGATGCCAGGTCCACAGGACAAAACCAAATCAATGATGGTTTCTGTCTTGACCTCGCTCCTGAGACCAGTCTGCTCTTCTGAGCATGTGCAGCATAAGGAAATGACTGTGGGTTAAAACTTGGCCTCTTTAGTCATTTCTGCATACATAAATCATCTTTCTTTTTACTAGTTGTGTTAAAGAAGCAGGGCATCCTGATGTGGGAATGACATTGGTCTTTTAGCTTGTTTCTCCGGTGGCAGGCGATGTGAATTAGATGTATTAAGGTGGTGTGTGTGTGTGTGTGTGTGTGTGTGTGTGCGCGCGCGCGTGTTTCCATTTTGTTTTCTTATGAGATAAAAACTACAGGCTACTTTACCTTGGTCTTATAGGTTAAACACGGTGAGACTTTTAGAGGTCATTGGTAAGATCTCACAGTGAAAAGGAATCAGATTTAGGAATATTTTTTTACTGCTGGCTTTAAATTCAACATTACTCAGTTGGTGGAAGTTGCTATGCTTTATGTTGATGGAAAATGAAAAAAAAAGGTTGCTTTTGCTTTCCAATGTCACAGAGCCCTGCACTATTAGGCTGTTAGGTAGAAATGGTGTTTTGGCTCTTTGCCAAGGTTTCAAAATGGATGCCGACATTGCAATGTCAGAAATTGTGGTGACCTGAACAATAGATTAAGAAATAAATCTTGTATCATGCATAGGTTACATTGGGATATTGCAAAGTGTGCTTTGGTGGAGTTAGGCTGAGAGAATCTGATGGTGATAATGTAAATCTGAATTTGTCCCTGCATCATTTAGGTGGTACATGAAGGAGCAAAGTGAAGCTCAGCAAAGATATAGGGCAGAGGCTATCATAGGCGCCATGGACCTGGAGGAGAGTGAATTAACACATTTTTAGGATTTTTCACTCTTTGTATTTTTTTATTTGCATAAATTTATGGGGTACAAATGTAGTTTTGTTACATGCATAGATTGCTTAGTGGTGAACTCAGGGCATTTAGGATATCCATCATCCAAATAATGTATTTACATTGTACTCATTAAATAATTTCTCATCATCCACCCTTCTCCTGTCCCCTCACTCTTCCAAGTCTCCCTTGTCTATCATTCCGTGCTCTGCATGCATGTATACCCTTTATCTAGCTCCCACTTATAAGTGATAACATTCAGTGTTTGTGTTTCTGTGTCTGACTTGTTTCACTTAAGATAATGGTCTCCAGTTCCATCCATGTTGTTGCAAAGGACATGATTTCATTATTTTTATGGCCAAATAGTATTCTGTCATGTACATACACTGTATTTTCTTTATCCTGTCCTCCATTGATGGACACTTGGGTTGATTCTGTATCTTTGCTATTGTGAATAGTGTTGCAATAAACATATGAGTGCAAGTATCTTTGGATATAGTGATTTCTTTTCCTTTGGGTAGATACCTAGTAGTGGGATTGCTGAACCAAATGGTAGTTCTATTTTTAGTTCTTTGAAAAATCTCCATACTGTTTTCCTTAGAGGTTGTAATAATTTACATTCTCATTGACACTGTGTGACAGTCCCTTTTCTCTGACTCCTTGTCAACATCTGTTATTGTCTTTTTAATAATAGCCATTCTGACTGATGTGAGATGATATCTCATTGTGGTTTTAATTTTCATTTCTGTGATGTTAATGATGTTGAGCATTTTTTTATATGCCTGTTGCCATTTGTATGTCTTCTTTTGAAAAATATGTATTCATGTTCTTTGTCCATTTTTTAATGAGATTATTTTGTTGTTGAGTTGTTTGAGTTCTTTGTAAATTCTGGATATTAGTCCCCTGTGAGATGCATAGTTTGCAAATATTTTCTCTACTTTGTAGGTTGTCTGTTTATTCTGTTGATTATTTCTATTGCTATGCTGAAGCTTTTTAGTTTAATTATTATAATTCTCATTTGTCTATTTTTGTTTTTGTTGCCTGTGCTTTTGAGGCGTTAGTCATGAATTCTTTGCCTAGACCAATGTCTTCAATTCAACTCTTCAATGAAGAGTTTTGAATTTTTCACTCTTTGACTATACTTCCTGCTTCTGAGTTTTCACCATTGTTGTATCTTTTTTGAAAGCTACTCAGGCTGATGAGAGATATATTAATAGAACATGCTACTGATATTCCTTGAAACATTAAGTTAGTATCTAGAACGTTTAAAACTCTTGCACAATGAACCAGTCACAATGCCTAATAGTGTCAGGTGGGATACTTATTTTTGTCAAAAAAATTCAGGTTGAGCCAGCCAAAATGTCCATTAATTAATTCTGATGGTAGTATTCTTTACTGTCAAATTTGAGAGAAAACACAGCTTTCTGCCTTTATTCTGTTCTTAATTTGGGGTCTTCAGGTTAGGGTCTCTTTCTTTTACCATTATGATGGTTTCTACAGTGTCTTCTTGGGGATGCCTGCTTCTGAGCTATTCAAATAATCTCATTTTCTAATATTTATAGCTATAATCTCCATCTGTTTGGTTGTTCTGGGCTGACAAGTGTTCTTTCCACAGCGAAACATTTTTAGCAAGCAATTTGAATCAGATACAGGTAGTGATATGTGCTCAGTTCTGTCTTCTTAAATTATAGATCAGACTTCTAGTAGGTTTGAGGGATGGATATGACTTTTCTACATCTGACATGACGAGCACATGCCAATAACTCCAGCTTAGCTCACTCTTTCTCTTCTAGCTGAAAGTTCTTAACCAGTTTCCTCAAGTAAGAAATTCTCTCAGAGTGTTAAACACTGTGAAGTCTTTCTTCTAATACTTTTGAGTGCCCTCCCAGAATTTCTGGGGTCCACATATTCAAAGGGAGCCTCTGGAATAACTGTTACAACCCTCCAATATCTCTAAGAAGAACATATATAATTAGACCAAATTTATCCTCTTATGAATCTTTCCTAAATTCACAGATAACACTTTACTTTTCCCTTTGTTCTTTATATTTCATCTCTAAATTCATATATTTCTAATGAAACTATCTTTCTTTTAGTATATTGCTATTTCTTAGTGAACTTTGATGAATACTTCAATGCATTCTTCTTCAGTTATATATTGGGTAAAAATTAATTTTTTCTCTAGTTAACTTTTAGCCCTGGTGTTTTTATGAGGACCCATACAATCAGGTAGACACTGATCAGTCATTTTTTTTTTTTTCTTAGAAAGAGGCAACAGGTAACAGGGGAAAGAACTTTAGAATCAAAGAAGCCCAGACTCAGATCAGAGTTCTAGCCATGACCTGAACAAATGACCTAATATCTTTGACTTCCACTTGCCTATTCTGTAATTGACGATAATTATACTTGTTGAAATTCATTCCCAAAATGAAACTCATGAAACATAGGTGTTCATTAAATGGAAGCCATTGTCTTTCTTACTAATAATGAATAATTCATTACCAGAAATTATAGATTTTTTTTTAAAGTGCCACTTCAGTAATAGATACTAATGCTTTCCTCTATAGAGGATTCTTAATCAGATGAACAAAACTAAATAGCAAAGCGAAGTTATATCTCTTTTTGCAGCTTAAAAATAAAGATGACTTGAAAATTTATAAAACTTTAAAAAATAAATGTATCTGCTGTTAATGAGGGTTAGTCATTAGAATTGAAGAAATGCTGTTTTTTAGTTTATTTTTATTTGATTCAGCTCAAATCCCCCTCAGCAGTTATAATCCCATTTAATAAATTATAAACAGTGCTACCATAGACTTAAAAATAAGCAGAAACAATAATGTTACAAGGATCACTTCTGTCTTGGGATCCTAACTCAGCAGTTGAATTGTTCTATTCTTGTCTTCCTTTAGATTCAAATATTTGACCAATAAGTTGGTTCCCCACACAGATAAGAGGGAAAACTTTAATTCTTCTTTAGAATAAATTTTTAAAAATTGAGATATGACGAATTATGTTTTATTAGAAAGGATGTTTTCTCCAAAAGGCACAATAAAAATTACAAAAATTCCTAGTTCATATTAGCACATGTGAATTTCTTTGAGATGGTGCCAGTGTCTCAGCCTGTAGCAGCCTATGATAAATTTGGCAAAGCTAGTTTCTTTGACACGGCTTTATATGAGTACTGTTCGAAATAATTACGTACAGTTCTGTACATTAAACCCAAGAGCAAAAGGCAAGTTTGGCAATACATTCAACTACCCTTCTTAGAAGATTTTATTTTCTTCCTTAAAAATAGGGAGTTTCAGGATTGGAAAACAGTTTCAGTCCCACCCCCATCCCTGAAGTACAAGCAAAGCACTTTTCTAGTTTGGACTGCAAAGACTGCAGAGCAGGAACCAAGAATGTTAATAAAATGGGATAGAAACGTCAGAGGGAATCAGAGCCAATAAAACCTTTTCTTTTATAGAGAATGAGATCACAATTAAATATGTACAAATGAGGTTTATATGTGGAGAACAAATCTACTTTGAAGACATAGGCCCTCTGGGATTTCTGAATCAAGAACATGCTTTGGTGGTTTATGAAAGCCCACATTTTCTCTGCAGTTATTGTGACATTTCTGTTGTGAATTTCAGGGATGTCCAATATACCCTGAAAAATGGGCACAATAAATTGAAGGCGAGAGGACAAGAATGTTCATCTGCAGCTTGATTCAATCAGTGATGCAGGGGATAGACAATGTGGCAGGTTTAATTTGGATATGGAACAATTATATTGAAATTTATAACAAAGGTTACTTTAACATTCTAAATCAGAGAGCAAATATTTATTCAACTCAAGCATCTAAGGCTAGGCTCTCTCTATCCTCCACAATTCACTGAAAAATGAGTCACCACAAAATACAAGTAATTTAAATTAAACTATTATAATTTACTAAGCAAGAGATGGCTGGATGCCAGTTGGACCTTGGCACGCTTTATTGTATGTTTGGTCCAAGTGAGTTTTGTTTACTCATGTTGTCTTTAGCTGTTTAACATACCATGTTTCCCCTAGACCACATTTTGGTCTGAGAATTAATTTATCCCTTGAAGGGTTTGTGGGAGGGACTTGATATTATCAATGCCTATTCTAAAATGTTTAATGATGTATGATGATAGGCAGACAAAGTTGATAGGAGACATCAAATTCTTATGAACAGGGAGAACTTGCACCAACATCGATTTTAGAAGGATCAGAGGTGGCTTTGGGGGTCTCTGAGCAGGAATCTATATCTGCTTGGAGGTATGATTCAAATATAATTAACTTGAAAGCAAGTTAGACCAGGGAGAGGGCATTTCTGGTCAATCATGGCTCATGTTTAAAGGCTCCAAGGATGTGCAAGCTGCCTTAAATGTTCAACAGAATAATCTGGAGAAATTTTACAAGCTACATATGAATGGGAGAGATTAATTGGCATCCTTTATTAAAGAACCACTAGAACAAATTTATTCAACAAATATTTATTGACCACCTCATAGGTATTGAGGATATAGTTGAACAATAACATCTTGGTGAACGAGATAATTTCAGATAGCGTTAATGAAGCAAACAAGGCAGTATGATTGAAGGTGGGTAATGTGATAGAGTGAAGGGGGTGGGTCTGCTTAGATAATATGGTTGCAGAAGCCCATTATGAGGACATGACCTTTGAGAGAGATTCAGCCATGGAATGATTTGAGTTAAGAGTGTTCTAGGCAGAACAAACAGCAAATGCAAAGTCCCTAAAATGGATACATGCTTGACATGTTGGAGGGACAAATAGAATGGTTTTGCTCTCAAGATCCTTTCTGGTAGAATGATTCTATTCCATTAACTTCTGAGGTTTGGCTGCAAGACTTGATCTTACTCTTGTTTTATATATGTAGCTGGCAGAACACAGGTTTGATGGTGAGACAGACCAAGAACCACATCCTAGCTCCACCGTTTTAATTTCAGTGTAACCTTGAGCAATTTAGCTAACTTCTCCAAGCCTTCATTTCCTCCTGTGTTAGTTAAATGGAAATAATCATGCTTACCTTGCATTAATTGAGAAATTAAATGAGTCACTGCATATGACATGGCCATCATAGAGCCTAGAAACATTAGTTTCCACTTTTCTAGAAAGTGATGAAGTTTACACAGTTTCCCCATTCTTTCTTCCCAAATCTGCCTCCCCCCCCAGTCTGCATATGGTAGGGAAAATAGGAAAACTCCTCTCTTTTCAGGATATACAGAAGAAATTAAGGTGAATGCATTGTATAGATACAAGTAGACTTTCACCAAATATGTTCATGTTAAGAAAAAGTCATGATTGCAGTAGTAACAGTTTTCAGAATGAAGTTGGAGGGCTTTATTGCTTTCCTTGTACTAAAATGACCCTTATACTAAAATGTACTAAAATGAAGGCACAAGGCCAGAGTATGAGAAGAGCTTGTATTCCTGAGAAGCACCCAGGTGCCGCTGAATCCCACCAATGAAAAGCAAAATCCAAGATTCTGTGCTTCGTGGTAGTCTCTCCTTCAAAAGGGGTGGCATCTTCCTTCTATAACCCAAGGAAAAAAGGAAGAAGCAGGGAAACTTGGAAAAATCATTTGCTGAACTGAAAGAATTGTGAAAGAGGCATTGGTAAAATGTTCACGTATTGGTCTATGGTTGAGGGGGCCTGTGTCGCCATCCTGATTCTGTCACTCACAAGCCAAGTCAGCTGGGGCAGGTCATTAGTCTTCAGAGCCTTGGTTTCTGTATTTACAGAATAAGTGTGTGGAACTGGTTGATTTCTAGGGTTTTTTTTTTCTGGTGCCAACAAGTGTCTTCTGAACAGTGTCTTTGTTAGTCACTTGAGTTGTAATCCTTACTGCAGATATTGACCATGCCTAAGTCATCTTTGATGGATGCTCAATCAGTTGCTGGTCGCTCCTAATGGTACTGATCACTTAGTAACCATTACTGAAAGCTTTGTTTAGTTTCATTTTGGGTTTTTAAGATACTCCTATTTTGGTTAACTTGAAGAGAAGAGAATTTGCTAGGGAATATCTATGATTCCAAGGACAAAAGCTCTGAGTCCTCTTTGCCGTGTGTGTTGGTTCGCTAGGGCTACCACAACAAACTACCGTAGACTGGGTGGCTTAAACAACTGGGTGGCTCTCACAGATCTGCAGGCTGGTCCAAGAACAGCCAAGCTTGGAGCTTGGTCCAAGATCAAGGTGCTAGTAGGGCTGGTTTCTTTTGAGGCCCCCCTCCTTGGCTTGCAAATGGCCTCCCTCTTGCTGTCTCTTCACATGGTGGTCCCCCGGGGCGTGTGCAGCCCCGGTGACTCTCTGTGCATCCTGAAGGGCAGTTATATTGTATTGGGGACCACCCTAATGGCCTCATTTTAACTTAATTACTTCTTTAACATATTGACTGACACACTAGAAAAAAAATTTTTTTCTTCAGGGCCGTGGTGTTTTGTTATAAAAATCGAATAAAAACGTTAAAAACAAAATGATCCTTTCCAACTCAACGAAAAATTTGTTGTTTTATATTGTTTTCTATTCATGAATTATATGCAACTTGAAAAATAGTCCTTGTGGCTCCCAAGGTGAAGAGTTGTATGAGTTACATATGCTTCACGAGGCGCCGGGCTCAAAACTAGTGTGAGTTAAATACAATTCACATAGCAATTAATGTGTTAAAGGCCCCTGTCTCCAAATACAATTGCATGCTGAGGTACTTGGGGTTAGAATTTCAGCATATGAATTTGGGGGAAACACAGTTCGTCCCATAACACTCTTTTTGAGTTGTCTCGGAAGTGTGACACTTTTAATTTTGTCACTGTGCTGGTGTCGCATGGCTATTGTAACAAGTTACCACAAACCTTGTAGTGTGACACAAGAAAAATTTATTCTCATATTTCTGGAGGACAGAAGTTCAAAATCAAGGGTCTCCATAGGTGCATTCTCCCTCCTTGTTGCCTTTTCCAGTGTCTGCTGGCTGCAGGAATTCCTTGGCTTGTGGCTGCATCACACCAATCTCTGCCTCTGTCTTCACATGACCTCCTCGCTGTGTTTGTTCTTCTCTCTTGTCTCTTACAAGGACACTTGTCATGGGATTTAGGGCCCACCTAGCTAATTCTAGATAATCTCATCTCAAGATCCTTTACTTAATTAAATCTGCAAAGACCCTTTTTCCAAATAAGGTCACAGTTACAGATTCTGGGGTTTAGGATGTACACATGTCTTTTGGGGTGGGGGGAGGGCTACAATTCATCCACTACAGTAACACAACCACAAATGAATGGTGAAGAGGTTTTATGTTTTTGCATGGTTCTTTTTTTGTTTTAAAATTAAAAGATGATTGAAGTTATCCATATGATGTAATCAGTAAATATAATTAACATGACATTTCAAAGCTATCTCAGGGTCATGACTGTCACTGAGAGCTCTATGTTGTGAGATGAGGATTCTGATAGAAGCAAGATGCAACTAGATGGCTTATGTAACAATGAGTAAGATGATTTATTTGGTACTGCTACTTCTGATTTATTTTAAAAGATACTCTTCCTAAGGCATAGAAAACAGTCCATCTTTTTAGACATGTATCTGTGCACAGATTATGCCAAATGTGCTTTTAAACCAAAGTTTGCACATGTGGTAGCAAGCACATAGAGGTGTTAATGTCATATATTGGGAATTAAGACTTATAGATTAGTAGTTTATATTTACTATTAAAGCAGTGTGCAGACAGATTTATTAAAGCTTGCTGATTTTACTAACACTCCGTTGTTTCTTTAGTGAGACACAAACTTATTTATGACAGATCATTAGTGCAAAGATAGCACATGAATGATAAACAATATTAAAATATTTACATGTTGTCTTTGGCATGGAAATACAGATTCAAATGACTCTTTGTGGTCCCTTTATGGATAGTTCAAAAAATGCTCATCATTACTGCTGAAAAATTATAATAAATGATATAATTATACTCTAAAAATGTTAAAATATTTTTTTTGTCTCGTGTATATTTTATTACAGCAAAATCTAGAGCAACCAGAATGCTGAGAAAAGGAATATTTTGATTGATAGAATGTTCTAGTTGAGTATTGAGCAGAGAGTCCATTTAGTTTTTAACACTTGTTAATATTTTCTAAACATGTCAGATCTTTCTCTTTATGTCATGAAATTTAACAGTGGACACACTTTAGACTTTTTATTGCTGCACAGATATTTCTATACAGGGTCTCGTTTAGAACTTCACAACACTTGTACAATCGAATGGCTATGGCCTCAGGGAAGCCTTTATTATGTTTTTCTTCTCTAAATACTGAATATGAGTTTTTTCAGCCTTTGATATTGCTCCATTCTTAAAAATATTAAGGTTATTAAAAATCTGATTATTTGGATCAGATTGACTATATCAAAGATGGATTACTTGAAATTTACTGCAATGTAGCTTTAATATTTAGATCAATTCATTACACATAATAGAACCTCAATAAACAAGTTGAATGAATGAATACATGTTAACTACAAATCTGCCTAATATGATATAGCCCAAGTATTGATAGTGAGGAAAGAAGAATCTGGATCCTTCCTCTCCTAGTCATTCTGCTTACTCAGGGCAAAATCTACCCCTATTTACAGATTTACTGTTATTATTATTATGTTATCCATTCATTCAACAATATTGATTACCTGTTTTCTTTCCAGACACCATTCTAAGAGTTGAGACTCCATCAGTAAAAAAAACAAAGCAAAACAAAACAATAAACAAAAAAAGTATAAATAATGACCAAATTAAAACACAATACATTAATATAAATATGCTATGTGTATATGTATGTGTATAAATATCCATGAAATGCTTCAGAAAGAATAATAAGAAGCAACATATTAACTATAGATAGGTGATTTTCATCCTTTGAAATATATCAAAATAAGTTTATTAAATGTTACCGGTATTTTTCATTTTATGTCAAGTTGTGATAAATGGTCAATTTAAAGAACTAATATAATCTCAGAATTAGCTGAACTCTTCTTTTATTAAACAGATTGGTCCGTTCTGATGAAATAGTTTATTTATTTATCCATACAGGTATAAACATTATCTTTGCTTCTCTGAGATCTGGGAAGCAAATGATGACCCTCAAAAGGAATTGTTATCTATGGAGCTTAGTGCATGATAGCATACTCAGATGACTGGATTTATGCTAGAAATGAGAAATTTAAGGCATGCTTAGGATGCCTAGAACTCTATTAAATGAGCATATGTAAATACGTGTGTGTATGTGTGTGTGTCTGTGTATGTATGTCTGCCCTTAGCCCTGTCCCTATCTCTACCAGCTTCTATATGCCACCATGTACTATGAGCTGGCTTTAGCTTATGATTTTTCTCTGTGGGTCCAAATGACATTCATTAGAATGACACTCCTCACCAGCCTCTTTTTCTGTTGTGTTCCTCATGCTGGTTGTAATGAGCTTCTGCCCACCCCCACGTTTGGTTGGAGCATCTTGTGAGATGTGCTCTGCTTGATGAGTTGTATTTTAATCCAGACAGACAATAAAAGCCCTGGGGTTTTTTCTCATTCCTTTCATTCTGGGGTGGTCATTTTTATTACTGCAAACACATGTTCTTGAAATGCACACTACAGCAAATTTCATATGGCTTGGGAGTTTTGTGTATTTCTCCCCTTTCTTATACAGGCACTTTCATGGCATACTTTTAATACCACGGGGAAAAAAGCAGAAAGAATTCTCCTTTAAATGCTTTAAAATATTTAGATGTTTATTTTTTTCTTGACAAATCATTGTGAGTAATAGTAATTTTATCCTGGGATCATTATAAACCATCAGAAAAAAATGTGAAAAAATTTTTTTTGACATCTCCTCTATCCCTATCTCCTGTTGAATATATTTCAGTGAATAGCATTTTGAATTTTTATCTAGGCCTTTGGGTAGTGGGTAACTTTGAGAAATGGACCTTGTTCCTTGACTTCCTGTAGGAATCCTGTGAATAATTATCAACCACAATACAGAGAGACAGAGAGGAAAAATATCTGTATCTCAGGTAATTATGATATTGCAGAACCTAATTTTCTGTTCAAGTAATACAGAATAAAATAGAATACTGTGAAAGAGATAATAAGTAAAGCTATCTGACCCCTAATTTATTTCTTAATGTAGCTAATTGTACAACTAATGTTTTGTTGTTGTTTTAATTGTATGCACAAAAGAGTTTCTGGATAACTTGCGTTACCCTTATTCCTTTCACCCTGTGAGGCTCCACTTTTATTTGTTTATTTATTTTTATTTATATTTATTTATTTACTCTTTGAGACAGAGTCTCACTCTGTTGCCCAGGCTAGAGTGCCATGGCATCAGCCTAGCTTCACTTTTAACTGAGTACATTTTCATTGTTTGAAAGGGTTAGAATGTTAATAACAACACCCAACACACAGAATCCCGCCCCAGGTAGCCTGATGCATCTCCTTTACCACCAGGTACATTCCTGATGAGGATACCGACTAGGCAGAATTCTAAGAGACGCTGAGTCTATATAAGTTCTTTTGACCAATAGTCAATTTTGTACATGCAAAGGAATACGTAACTTTGTTCTACATCAGCACTGACAACCCTTCCACCTCTACCTTTTCACCTCTTGCCATTAAGATATTTTTACAAAACATCACTGAGTTTATCTGGGGCCAGATGTTCATGTTGGACCCTGAATTTTGTTTGTGTTTTGCCCATTACTGCAGATTTACGCTTATGTCTTTGAAAACATCAAGTCTGTCCGACTGGAAGCATTGCTCTTATCCTTGCTGAGCATCGTGGTCCTTGTTCTTGTTAAGGAGCTGAATGAACAGTTTAAAAGGAAAATTAAAGTTGTTCTTCCCATTGATTTAGTTTTGGTGAGTATGAAATCAACATTTAGCTTTTTGCCTTACAAAGCTTGCCAATTGTTGGGGTAATCTGCAGATGCTTCCTATATTGTCTATAGTGACCCATAGCTACTCCTGTGTCTTATTAAAGTAGGGCTAATTTGCATGGCTATACATTAACGTAAGAACAGGAAACATTTTGAATCAATAAGTTAAAAAAGGAGGCACACATGTTTTTAATTTATGCAGCATTTCTTATATGCTTATATTTTTTTATGTAAATAAGAGAACACATGCCTAAGTTCTTAAATAAGGAGATATTTATGAAGGTGAGATGCAAAAGATCTCTGGCATGATCTTCTGTAAGCAATAAAATGTAATACCACACCCTCTTGTGGTATTACATTTGATATGGCACCTGTATGGTGTGCACAGAAATTTAGGTTTGTTGATACTTTTTTTACTGATCTAATTTTGCTTTATTGAAAGGATGCTTACGATTTTCATTGACCAGGGCTGGTTCTCTAAAATGTTATTTTGTTGTACTTGGAAAAACAATACATTATACTTTGCTCCTAAGGCTTATAGCATTAAAAAAACACATTTTGAAATTTTTAGGAACTTCTAATGAAAACTCTTAAGTAAACAAAGCATTAAGTTGAAAATTAAATGTTAACATAACCACGGTCTACTAACTTACTTATCATTAATTGGCTTAAGCTTTTTAATGTTCTTTGGGTTGTACATGTATACTACAAATGATATCTAAATAATTTCATTTATTGAAATATTCCTTTATGTTGCTGAAATAGTGTAGGTTTATGTACATTTATAAGGCTAGTCCATTGGAAACTGTCTCTGAAGGATATGACTTGTTTCTATACAACTAAGATGGAAGCCCTCTCTCCATAGCCAGGATTTGTTGAGTTATATATAACGTGATCTATATGATAGGTTTATATATGTATATTTTAAATATGCCATAAAAGTACAGAGTACTATGATTATTAGTTTTCACAGCAACCACTATAAAACATACCATCATATTTCAAAGTCCTATTGATAATAAAGAAATATTTATTATATCTTGGATGCTATATTGCGTAAGTTTCACAAAACCAAAAATTGAAAATAACCTTAGAGAGGAAGTCCCTTGAGATAGTAATGAACCAGTTGCTTATTCTCTGTGAAACTAGTAAGAATTATTCTTATTAAAAAAAATAAAAGATATGACTTATATGATGTTGGCCCTAACATTTGTAAGACCTAAGGCAAACGTGTCAATGCAAGCCCGTAGATCAATATATTAAATGCAGCATGTTTTGTTTTCCTATCTTGACTAATGTACCTTAGTGATGACCTTGAAATCCAGGTTAGAACAGAGAATTCTCCTAGTCCTTTGGGTTCTGCCAGAATGGGGCCATGTGGGGAGAGCCAGCCTCTTGTCCTGCTCCTTCTCTTCCCCCTCCAGCTCTATCCCATCCACAATGGGATTCACATATATATGTGGATTCCTCTGCCCCAGTGGCCAAACTCCAAACACATTCCCACTCCACACCACCACAACTCTCCCTTGACCTTTCTCAAGCCACTCTGAGAGGATGGACCTAGGGAAGATGCTCTGCAAGCAGGCGTGGGGCCTTTTGGGCAGGAAATTATATTATAGATTCCTGAGTATCTAGAGTGTGGTTCAGAAAGAGGGATACATGTTTAAGATGGGCACATCCCCCCTACTCCCCCAGAGCTCCCTTCTTATGGGAAAGGCTATAGTAGGAGGAGGGCCAGAGTAGAACCCTCTAAAGCACTGGGCCACCAGGGGTGGGATCCCCTCTTGCCCACATCTCAGGGCAGTGCTGGCTTTATACATGTGTATATTGAAATAATATTGAAGACGGACCAATAACTTGATTGATAATGGAACTTTAATTATGTTAAAGAAATTCAGAAAAGAAGTAAGACACTGTCTGAAAGACTAATTCAGTGGCTTAAGTCACTTATTTTTGACTATGTGCTATTAAACATCATGTATTCTTCCATTTTCAATAAGGAGTAGTTATGGTATATTTTCTTTACAGCTCATAACATCTGCTGACCTGGTATAGATGTCTCATGAGGATTATAAGCAGTTAAAATTTATGAATTGGTTTGGGAATTTTTAAATATGCTAGTACTTCTGATTCTAACCTAATAGCCTGAATCTTTACTACTAACTTCTTTAGAAGATAACTGCTATTATATCACAAGGTTTATACAATTGAACAGTATAACCTGTATAATTTTGTTGCTTTTTCTCTTTTTTAAAATCCTCAATGGTGCTTTTTTTTTTTATTTTTAAGCCCATTTGATGTTTTAAAAACCTCTGCAAATTCAATTAAATATTATCGCAGAGAACAGAAAAACACAGACAGGAAAAAAACTCTACAAAATTATATTATTGGGCATTTATTGTTAGATAGTCCTTATTTTGCTGTTGTGAATTTGTTATACTCTTTTTTTGCCCATGCACATGGTAAATTTGCACTTAAGTGTGTGCAATTGGTGTGTCTCTTTTAACAAGGTAAATCATTTCAAACTAATACCATAGCCATGTGAAATTTAAATTTTCAGTATCTATTAAAATTATCAGAAGAATGAAAATGGATGGAAAACATTATGGTGGAATGGCTGGTAAAACAAAGTGTGAACTGGGTTCTGACATGCATTTTAAAGATAATTATGGGTATAGTTAGGGGACACGAGACGCTGCTTAGCATATGTCAGTAACAGAAGAATGGGGAATCGGAGACTTCACAGGGATCATTTTAGAAGCATTGAGCCCTACAGGCTATGAAGTAATATGTTTTACTTCAAGAAAGAGTAAAAGCTGAAAATTCAAAAATTTTCAAGGAGTCTGCAAATCATCATTGATTACTAATAGAGCAGGAATATTGATGCAATACCTCAAACTCTTGAGTGGTTGCTGTCGTGGAGGGAAAATGTACTGTCTTATAAAGCATCCCTGCATGTCATAACAGACAAGTATTTAGGTTGGATTGTGTTGTCTTCACACACAGAAACACACACACACACACACACCCCTATATATGTATATTCTGTATTTTGCTTTCCTTCAAACTTAGACATAATTGGGTTGACACAGGGCAGGATATTAGAAAAGCCATATTGTTGAATATCATCTAATTTTGAGACTGTAAATTGAATGCTCTCAAAACTCAGAGGTATTTGATTTTTAATATTTTATTAATTTTTAAAAGTCTATGCAACTGCCACATTACCCTTGGCAATTATGGGACACAAGAACAATGTTTACTTTTAAAAAGTGGTTTTAAGGTTTTTGAGATGCCAGTAATATTGTTTTCTTTTTTCAAATGGAACCACACAGATTATTGCTGCATCATTTGCTTGTTATTGTACCAATATGGAAAACACATATGGATTAGAAGTAGTTGGTCATATTCCGAAAGGGTAATGTAGTCTTTTTTGTTAATATTCTTTGTTTGTTTGTTTGTTTTTGATGGAGAGAGGGACTGGGGGTGGGAGGGTATGGATTTCATTTCTTTTTGTCCCTGTATAGGACAAAATTCTAAGAAATTTCTACTATAAAATGATAGAAACAAATACTTGATGTATGGAGAAAGAGTGACTTCCTAGACTATTTACCTATTACCAAAGAGGTTGGTAATTGTTTTATACAGTATTGCCTCAGGTAAAAGATTTGGAAAATATTTACAGAGCTATTATTTTTTTAAAAAAGTGGAGGACATTGACTTTGCAAATTAGAATTGTGGTCTGGGATTCAGTCTGCCCTATTCCTCTCCCCACCACACATTTTTATGACTATTTTTATTTCACTTAAATCATAGTAAAGGTCGACAAGCATCATCTGAAATAGCAAACCCCTAGGCCTGGGCAGTGGATAATAGCAAGAGAGAGGGTGGAAGTGAGAAGGAGGCGTGGTTCCCTACTTTGCCTCTGAACACTAAGAAAAAGTTTAACAAAAGAGAAAGTGTTCACCTTAAAAGGGCAAAACGTTGTTCCAAATATAGGCTGAAAGAAAACGAAGGCGTGTTAGGGAAGAAGGAGGGTACCTCATCCCCTTTAAATGGGCTATATATACAGCAATATTTATAAATTTGGGGCAAAGTTACAATTGTTGGGTCCTCCAGATTTTTATCTTCCAGTCCCAAATTTTGGTTTCTAACTAAATTAAAATGGAGGAACAGTAGAAAAATCCTTAGGGATTAAAAAGGAAACTTAAGAAATCCTCTGTCTTTAAACTATGTAGATGCAGGCTAATGGTGACTATTTGAATGAGCTTCAGTTTTCTCAACGATTATCTGCCTTTGCACCTTTGAAAGTCAGTTTAGTGTTTCTTTCTAGGTCATTTGTTGTTATGAATAATTAAGCATACTCAATTTTCACGAAATAAAAGTTCTTATACTTTGAAATGGTAGCAGTTGTATATAGCATCTATCTTATGGCCTATAATGATACAAATCAGTTTGTCTTGGGGATAAACTTTAGTAAGTGGGTCAAAAATGTCATGCCTCTCCTCTATCCCCTCTAATTCTCTTTTATTTTAAGAGAACTTTCTAGACCTATCCTCTTAAAGGAATTATCAAAAGAGCATGGCTTTGACAAGAGATGGAGCTGAAATTGAATTCCAGCCCTGCCATTCCCCTGATGACTTTAGATAAGTTACCTAAACTTTCCGAAAATGCTTCCTCCTCCATACAGTGGGCATAATGGTGCTTAGTTTGGGGTTGTTGCAAGAATTAAATGAAATAGCTAATATGAAAGGACAGAGCATTCTACTTACACACTACGTATTGAATCAACATGAATTTTCATCTCGTTTTCTTCCATCTCTGCCCAAGAGTTTTATATATATATATATATATGTATATATATATATATATATATATGTTTTTGGTAAGTTTCCCAAAGACTCATAAGGGATAAATGAATAATGATACTTTGGCTCAAGTGGTTTTCAAAAGACAATTAGACAATGGCTGGGCATTATGCTAGAGAAATATTTTAAACAGTTCTTTGAAACAGAGAAATAGCTAACTGTGGTCCTCTATTTGGCAACAGAGCGTAGATGGAACCTTTATAAATATTTTTCTTAACATATATAAGGCAGAGTTAAGTGTACCGTGAAAGGATTGAGTTAAAAACGTAATTAAGATAATGAACTCACTGGCAAATTTAGAGATTACATCAAGAAATGTAGCTCACAGTAAACTAGTGTTTGCATACAGCAATGTAGTATTCAAGGGAGGAAACACAGTCTCTAACGCCAGCCAAATAAACATTTGGAAAGGTTCAAATGAAAGAACACTCCAGATTTGCTTTTGTTCTGATGCAGGAAATTTTTGTTGAGTCAGAGTTTCTGTGGTGTAATCTGAATTCCCTGGGCGTAAATGCCAGTTGGATGCATGCAGCTGTCCCTGTGGTGTTCCTTGCAATTTTGCTTTTCTGCTAAATAATGTTGAAAACAAAGGGCTTCTAAGGGCAAGGCTGCTTGGTATTCTCATGAGTATTTCACTTATTCTATGTCAACTTCAGAGTCATTACTACAGTTGAATTCATTGCAAATTGTTACAGAAATTACACGAAGGTTGATGACTTCAATATGGTCTTTCTTTTTGCAGAATTCCTCCACCTAGAGCTCCCCGGATGAACATCCTCTCTGCGGTGATCACTGAAGCTTTTGGAGTGGCACTTGTAGGCTACGCGGCCTCACTGGCTCTTGCTCAAGGATCTGCCAAAAAATTCAAATATTCAGTTGATGACAACCAGGTGGAGTATGCCCCTAGTCCCTCTCTCCTCTTGTTATATCATTGTACTGTGTACTCCCAGATCCTGAGAATGTTGAACTGATGAAAAATAAAACTTTCCTAAGGGTATAGCAAGAATGGGCAGAACAAAAGAAAAATCTCTAAATCATTCATAGAAAGCTGACAACTTGACCTTTATGGTTTATAATGTCTTTGTATTTTTTTAAGAAAAAAGGACACCTTGATGATCTTGTTGAATTATTTTTAGGAGAAAATTCAAATATATTTATCATTGCATGATAACTTTTTTGGCAGAGGGTGGGGGCAGGGTCTTGCTCTTTTGCACAGGCTAGCATCCAGTGACATCATCACAGCTCACTGCAGCCTCAAACCCCAGGACTCAAGTGATCCTCCTGCCTCAGCCTCCTGAGTAGCTGGGACTACAGGTGCACACCACTATGACAAGCTAATTTTTCTATTTTTTGTAGAAACAGAGTCTTACTATTTTGTCCAAGCTGGTTTCGAACTCCTGGCTTCGAGTGATCCTCCCGTCTTAGCTTCCCAAAGTGCTAGCATTATAGGTGTGCGCCATCATGCTCTGTTAATTTTTAAATATTTTATAAAGACAGGGTCTCCCTTGTTGCCCAGAGTGGTCTCGAACTCTTGGTCTCAAGCAATCCTCTCACCTTGGCCTCCCAAAGTGCTAGGATTACAAATGTGAGCCATTGCACCCAGCCCTAACTTTAAAAAATTATGGATTTCAAAGTACAAGTAACACTAATATTACTCTTAGTAAAAGATTACAGGGTATGACAATCTATTCTTAGAATACCAAATAATACATACCATACTGATCATATTTCTGAATATACTTCTGCCACAGTCTTGTTTCAAGCCTTGTGGGGCCCCTACAAGCTGTGCTGGTCTGCAGGGAAGCTGCAGTGTGAAGGATATGAATGCCAAACTGCCTGCATACAAATCTCACTTTGATACTATGTGACCTGAGTCCTCTCTGCATCCCAGTTTTCTTGTCTGTAAAGAAGTAGATTTATTCATTCCCTAGATGTGTATTGAACCCTATGTTCTAGGCACTGGTCTAGGTACAAGGGATACAATGGTGATCAAAACAGATCGTATCTTTCCTCCACCTGAAAGCTTCCAGTGGCTTCCCATCAGACTCCTCAAAAACCTCTTTATCATGGCATACAGGGCTCTACATGACAGCCCACTGTCCCTCTTCCTCTCTGGTTTCGTATCCCTTTTATGCTCTGTTCTAGCCACACCACCTTGCTTGTCCTTGAACCCACTAGTCATACTTCTGCCTCAAGACATTTGCACTTGCTGTTTCATTTGTCAGGAATTTTATTCCCCTAGATATCTTTTTAGCTTCTTTATTCAACTGCTCTTGTCTCAGGGTGTCTCTGGTAATCAAAAATCTTAAACTCCAGATTCTCTCATGCCCTCCTCTGCTTTACTCTCCATATTTATCTTGTTTATTGCCAGCATTCCCTCACCAAAAACACAGTCATCTGAAGGCAGGGGTATTTGTCTGTGCTCACTACCAACAGCAGAAGGTTAGGAAGTTTTTGCCATAATCCAGGTGAGATTTGATGACTTGGACCAGGATGGAGGAGATAAGTGGATGGATTCTGGATTGGATGTGGATGCCATCTGGGAAAAGGGGGTGTTGGGAAAGTCAATAATAACTCTAAAGCTGTTGGCCTAAGCAATTGGAACTTGAATTGGAAAAGAATGTAGGAGAACCAGGTTGGGGTGTTGGAGAGCGATAGCCTCGTTTAGTAAGTTTGATACACGTGTTAGCCACCCAAAGGCAGATGCTGAGTAGCAGGTTGGCTATACGGTATGAAGTTCAGAGGAGTTTTTCAAGCTGGAGGCAGAAATTTGGGAGTTGTCAATGTGTATTTGGATAGTTAAGACGTAGGTAGAGAAGAGAAGTGGTCCAATATTTGCAACTGGTTAGATGAGAAGGAACCACAATGAAATTGAGAGATGGTGGCCAGGGAGGTAGGAAGAAACTGGGGCAGGGTGGGGTGTGAGGTCCTAGAAGCCAAGCCTAGAGCCTTTAAAGAGGGAGAGGCCAGCAACTGTGTCAAATGCCTCTATTAGGTCAAGTCAGGTAAGAACGAACCGTCGTATTTAACATCGTGAAGGCCATTGGTTGAGTGGTGGGAATAACAGCCTGATTTTAATGACTTACAAGATGGAGGAGAAATTGACAACAGAGAGCATAAATAAATAGTATTTCCCCGTAAGGCTGTTATGAGGATTAAATAAATAAAGTGCTTAGAACAGTTTCTGGCTCATTGTAAGCACTGAACGAGTATTAGCTATTTTTATTATAATTGTTAAATATCAACTGGTGGGGAGAACAGAAACTGGATATAAACAAGCCTAATTATTTGACAAATGGTACCCGTGGTCTCTAAAAGTTGATTGTGATTAAGAAATCAAATATTCTCCTATTACGAATCTTGCAGGAATTTTTGGCCCATGGCCTCAGCAATGTGATTCCTTCATTTTTCTTCTGCATACCGAGTGCTGCTGCCATGGGGAGGACCGCCGGCCTGTACAGCACGGGGGCGAAGACACAGGTACCTGACTTGTTCAGCAGGGACAAAGGAACCACTGGGCCTTCACTCCTATCCCTGGGGTGTGGGAAGATTGAGCTTCCCTTTAAAGTCCTGAAAATATTTTCACTTATTGAAATTTTTCCAAGTGGTTTCAAGGAAGTCTCTCTCTCTCTTCTCTTCCCTATGAATCACCCTTCTAGAAGCTGAGGATTCAATGAGCAAACTAAAAAATTCTGCACGAATGGCAGCCTTATTGTTAGCGATCTTTGGAACCAAAGCTCCCTCTAGTGGTAGATCTGATTTTTTATTCGTTTAGCTAATCTGAATAACACGGTATTTTCCCATTTTTATTCATTTCCTTTAAATAAAATAAAATAAATTATATGCAAAGTAAATCCTTGACACTGACATTCCTATACATAGAGATATATAAGTGTTTAAATGTGTAGTAAGAAATCTGCACACATTTTGGGTTAAAGAAACAATATTATGTTTTTTAGGAATGCAAATCTTCAATTCGTCATGTACTGAGAGCCTGTGATACACCAGGCATTATCCTAGGTACTGATATGATGATGATGATGATGACAGTGAAGATGTTGCTGTTGATGATGATGGTGGTGGTGATGTCAGTGGAGAAAATATTGAGTTGTGTGCCAGGCATTCACTGCCATACTTTTTATATAAAGGAACTTATTTAATCTTTTAGGCAACTCTGTGAAAGAGGTATAATTATTGCCCTCAGTTTCTACATGAGAAAGTCTAGAAATTGAGGAAAACAGGGTTAAAGCAACTTATCCAGGTCCCAGAGCTAGTAAATGGCAGAGCTGGGATTCGAACCCAAATAGAATTACTCCAGATCTTGTACTCTTAATTACTGTTCCGTGCAAGAAAATTCATTCATATATTAATATAAGAAATTTACATTAACAGCTTACTATTATTAAAATAATCTATGTTTAAAATAGAGATTAAATGAGAATTTATTAAAATACTGTATGTGGCAATTCAAACATTTATTAAGAGTCTACCCTACATTAAATACTTTTTTTAAGTGATAGCAAAATAAATTTTCAAAAGCATGTGGTTCGTGACCTTGGGGGTAAGTGGTAAGAGAAAAATGGTCAGCACATATTAAAATACAGCATAAAACTAACTAATACAATTGATATCAACATACCATAGAGCAGAGGGGAAGCAACAACAAATTCTGAATGTATTATAATTTGACAAATAATTGCCACAACTCATCAGGTAAGAAGTCAAATCCTCATTTAACCTTATTAGGTGACACAAGTAATTTGGTTGGTTTTACACAACTAGTGATTTCAAGCATAGGTTTATCATGTGTAATGGCATAAACATTTTTATAAACTATACTCTCAAATGTCTGTGATCTAAATTTCAACGTTTAACATATAGTGCACTTAAATGTCAGCCCTTACTCTGAGGACTCTTCTATCTATAAAATTCCAGGATTCTACAGTAGTTTCCCCCTGGTTTCTCACCAGAGTGAATATATTAGGTTTCTCTCTTCATGTTCAGATTCCATAAACATTGTGAGTGGCTAGGGGGTGTGGCTTTCAGAGCCTGGGTGGTCCCCTGGCTCCATTACTTGTGGCTGGGTGACTTTGCACAAGTAACTCAGTTAACTTAACCTCTCTAGCTTAAGTGGACTTGGCTGTAAAAATAGAAATATTACAAAGATTAAAGGAGTTAGTACATGCTTATTTAGCACAATGCTTTAAAACCAAATGAATGCACTTTAAATGTTAACAATTATCATTGATTTTATTATTAAGTATTTTTAAAATAGTAAAATATTTCCAGAATCTTTTTTTAAAAATATTTAATATTAAAATGTGCTGATTTGGTTGGGATGCGGCAAGGCAATTTTCTAGTCCAAGTTTGCCTTCCAATTAGCTGCAGGATCCTTAAGCAAGTCAAGTTAGCATCTTCATTTGCCACATGGACAAAAAAATGTTAGAGTAGGATCCCTGAGATGTTTCCACCTTGAATGTGTTCTGTATCTGGGGTTTCCGTAGGCATTTAAAAGCCGCTGCTTTTTAAATTCCTATTTTAGTAATATTGAAACCATTCTGATTAATCTTCGTAACTTTCAACATCAAATGTCCAAAAGACACAATACTCTGAGAAAGCTTGTACTGATTTTTAAATCTGAGATTTTTTTTTTCCTTTGACTTGAGCATAAATTTGTTTGATTAATAGCGTTGGGTTAGAGGAGTGTTCCTTCTTTTTGCTGTTCTGGAGGCCACAGGTTTGAATGATTAGAACAACAGAACTTTTCTAAGGGCTTTTTATTTAACAGAGTTTTTTAAAAATATTTTCTGCATGATATTCTTGCTGTTCATCAGACTTCAAAAGAATGGAAAGAAATCTAACGAAACACTAATTCAGGAAAACAAAGCTCAGTAGCAGAATATTTTCATGCTGCTCTGCTTGTCGAGATGGTCTCTAAGTTTTTCAGCTATTCCCATTAAATTGCACAGGGAAAGAATCTGATTTAATGTGCATACCCACAATGAGGACGCTTTCCCTGGGAGTCATTTCAGACCTTTAACACTGCAACTGTTAACTTTATGCGGGTAGCACTGATAACTGACACGATTTGAAGAAAATACCAGGCAAGCCAAGTCTTAAAAGTTTTGTTCTAAATAGGCAATTTGTGAAAGCAGTTTTCTATGTGACATGACTTCACAAAACAACCCCTTAAATGCCTCTGTCTCTCTCAGGGACTAGATTTATCCCTAGTAAATTTACCTAGAAGGCATCAGAGCTCTTCAACTTTTAGGCTAATGACAACCAATCAAAGGACCAGTGATAACCGCTTTCCATTTGTTAATGAATTTTCCAACTGACTTTTATTCAGAAATGTTATCAGTATTTCTGTACTACAGTATTTCTGTGGAACGTCATCTTTTGAAAATGCAAATAGGGTTATGTTATTTTTGCTTAAGGCCCATGAAAGGCTTTGCACAGGTCTCAAGATTCAGTCCTGTCTGTTGCCCACCGGGCTCTGCGTGCTCCGTGGCCTGCTGCCCCCTCCCTCTCAGACAAGTAATGCTGCTGAGATAAACAGCACGAATAAATGTTCTATTTCTTCCTTCCCTCCTTCTCTCTAAAGAATGTTGCATGGGAGGGAGCTCATCGTCCCCTGGCTCTCCTCCTGCATGCTTCTGTTCTTCCAGCTGAGGAGATACACTGATGTTCTTCGGGGAGTTCAGGAGGCGTAACCACGAGGGATGAGAAACCGTGTCTGCTGCAGATGCGGCTCAGCCACAACTGAAAACAACAGCTGGCGTGTTTTTCTGCAACATTGAGATTGTCCCCGGGTTCTAATTTGCCAAACTATGTTCCGTTATTCTTTCAAAATTTGGCTCATTGCTTTAATTTTCTTAAAAGCCTTCTTAACCTAGCCTTGGTTACCCAGTATCCTCTCTCTTTTTCTCTCTTTCTGCCATTTCCCGCCTCTTTCGTCATTTCACTGCTTTCTACAACACTGTGTGTGTAGTGAGCTCACAACCCACTTTGCATTCTTTGACAACTACTTAGGGTGGAAACAACTGGCACCTCAACCAATGTATAGGTTTGGGTAACTCTAATGCCCGCACTGTTGTATTTGTAAGTAACATGCACAGCATGTATAATATTTGGGAACGTAACAAGAAGAAAATACAGATTCTTTCATTATCTTTTATGTGGAATTAATTCTTAAATATGAACAGTGATGATTTTAAAACAAAAAATTATCTTTGGACACTTGGTATGACATGGAAAGAGCTGAAGAGTAAAATTCTAGACAGTGTTTGCCCTATGGATAATTAAGTGTGTGAGCACTTTTCTTTACTAATTACACCCTAAGCCAACCTGAAACTTACTAAGAAGGAGTAACTTCAGTTTTGTTTTCTGAGATTAAAAAAAAGGAACAAGTTTATTTCTCTTGTTATAGTTGTAACTTGCTTAAAATTTTCTCTAAGTGGACCAGAGAAATGCAAGAAAATATTACCTCCTGTGGAAAGGAACAAATATGAAGATCCTTGGAAATATAGCTCAAGCGGGTTATTACAGAAACCTGAAGTCAGAGAAGTCTATTGTGTAGTGCTGCAAATATCTGATCTCAATTTAAGCTCTTTTTGAAATTACTAAGCTGGCCAATTATGGATGATGGCTTGGATTGCATGAGCTCAAAGATTTTTTACAAATCCCAACTTCAGCATCTGGGCCTCTTATTTATGGAGAGAATGAATTTCAGTATTTTGAGAGCTTTGAGGCAGTCACTATTATATTATTAATTTCCATGGCTTGGGAGTAGATACACTGGGCAGAACTGGTAATGCTTTCTTGTCCAGTTAGATGTACTTACTTCTCTTTTGGCCTAGGGCATCGACAATGATGGGGCAAGTGCATTAAGGGAGCTAACATAAGCCGTTTGCTTATATGGTCTCTTCATTATATGACTTACCATCTCAAGTACATAGATAGTCCTTTTCACCCATAGTTTGTTACCCTTTGCCAAGTGGGATCCAGTTAATTTTTGACTTACTGTGATTACAAGACTGAAATTGTAGTTCAGTAAGTGAACTGTTGTTGATACATACAAAGCATCATGTAAATAAAAGAGAAATTAAATATTATTTAGAGAAAAGCCCAAATGTAGTTGTGGCTTACTGTTTTTAAATACTAGAATTATTTAGTCATATTGTGATTTCTACAACAGCTCTAGTGTACTGTAATTTATCTAGGAACCTTAAAATATATGTGGCTTTCATGGATCTCAATCAGTACATATTCCATGTTGCCTGCGTGCCTTCCGACTCCCTAGCTCTAGGACCTCGGGTGAGTCGCTTTGCCTCTCTGTGCCTCAGATCCTTCCAAGAAGTTTAGACTCCATCTGTCCAAACTTCATTTCAGCTCCTTACACTTAGGATTTTGGCTTCAGGTACGTTGTAAGGGTATGAATGAAGAGTCCCACAAAAAGGGTGTGTGCCATTGTATTTTTGTCTTGAAATACACCTTAGCAGTTGGTATTTTTTTCTTTCCATATAAACATGGATTTACTGAGTCACGTACTGGGCTCTCTGGATGGATCCTGCGATTACCCTCCGACACCCAGCTCTTTGCAGTCTAGTGGAATGACAGGCATTAACATTTTATTGTTTAAAAAATTCTTATAAAATCACCAGTTACTCCTAAATATAGGAGTATAGTGACTACTTGGTGTACTGTAACTTCTTTTATGGGCAATCATCAGTTCCCTAATGATTTGTTTCCTATGTAAGAATTATTTTTCCCTCTGTATGCTGGGGTGTGCTGACAAAGAGTTACACCAAAAAGGGAAGGGCGAACAGATGTCCTCAGCCTCTGCCACAAGGAAAGGCCTGTTCTTATGTCCCTTTGAATGACCGCTTGCTTAGCTGAATATAGTTATCCCCACTCCATGCTCCCTCTCTCCACACATATACCTTTTAGTAGCACCAGGTTCGGGGCAGGTGTGATGCTGGACTTGACTCTGGGTGTGCAACATGCAGGAAGGCTACTAGTGCAGATCCCTCCCCCAATTTCTTCTTTAAAAAATCAGGTTTATGGAAGTATAATTTAGATATAGTAAAATTTATCCTTTTAAGGTGTGAAGTTCACTTTATTTGGAAACATATATGGTTTTATAACCATAAGCACAATCAAGATATAGAATATTTTTATCACCCCTAAAAGTTTTCTCATGCCCCTTTGTCATCAATTCTCTTCTCCCACCTCCAGCCCCTGGCATCCTATGATTTATCTTTTTTTCAGAATGTCATAGATACAGGATCTTATGGTATGTAGACTTTTGTGTCTAGTTTCTTTCATTAGCTTAGCTTAATGGGTTAGGGTTTTATTCATGTTCTTTTTTATTGCTGAGTAGTATTTTATTTTATGGATGTGCCACAATTTATCTATTCGCCAATTGGTGGATATTTCAGTTATTTACAGATTACGGTGTTTATGAATAAAGCTGCTATAAATATTTACATACATGTTTTCACATGGGCATATGTTTTCATTCCCCTTAGGCAGACCTGGGTCACACGGTGAGTATATGTATCTCCGTAAGAAACTGCCAAACTGTTTTCAAAGTGCCTGTACCGTGTTGCAATCCCACCAACACTGCCTGAGAACTCCAGTTGCTCTGAGTCCCTGCAAGCCCTTGATATTGTTTGTTTATATATTTATTTTTAATTTAAGCCATTTTAATAGGTCCAAATTCCCTTTGATATCTGCGTAATGATGTTTTAGGCGTCACTGTGGTCCTGTGAAAGCCATCTTCTCTCTTGTTAGGATGACAGTTTGGCTAAATGTTTTTATTAAGTCATGAACATTTGCATATGTGAAATCAGGTTCTCCATCAGGTGGGACATAGCTGTAGGAGTCCGGTGTTTTGAATCGCCTTTTGTCAGCAGGCTCAGTTGGGTAGAACATGATACTAAGGACTTCTCAGGATTAGTAGAATTAAGTCTGTTCCGATGCCAGGGACTGCTCCCATATCCCCTACAACCACTGCATAACTACAGCCCTTACTAACAAAGAACTCCAAAGAAGAGTGTAAATGCCCCCGTGGAAATTTATCATCAGCACAAAAAAATCCTAAGCTGCATATTCAGTTATTACCCAAACAACCTCCTACAAAACAAAGAGGGGAGTCGGGCTAAACAACAACAGGCTAAAGAACTTTTAATTGAAATGCCACTTTCACTATTAAACAAAAAAGCCATCACTGTGATGTGTGATAAAAGTTGATGGTGTCCTATTTCTTTGTGTGGAATTGCTTTTCTCTCATCACTGACTTAATTTGATTGCACCAGTTTGTCAGCTGTCACATTTGGCTTCCCTCAGCTGCAAAATATAGATAATGACAGTCTATGCAATTTAACAGTTATGTGCCAATATTTTGCTTCTTCTAATCAAGATGAACTAAGACTTATCTCCCCCACCCCCATAACTTTGGAATAATAAAGAGTTCAAGGCTTTCTTTTTTTGTCTGTCTTGTATTTTACAGGTGGCTTGTCTAATATCTTGCATTTTCGTCCTTATAGTCATCTATGCAATAGGACCTTTGCTTTACTGGCTGCCCATGGTACAGTAGTGCTTTTTCACTATCTTCTTTTTAACTTAACTTTTCATGAGAAACACTGTGTACATAAAATTTCTTGGAAGTGTAACTTCGATATTCCTAAATCTGAAAATCGTGATACATAAGTAAAAGTTAAATGGAAAAGGGGTGGCAAGTTACCACATTTGATGAGGGAGGAATAGGAGAACACCATGGCTGTTTTCTGCTTCCTCAGCTCTCATATAAAAATGGTATTGTGCAACTGGATGCATTCCATACTCATGTAGGGGGTGGAACTGTGCATACCATGTTATAAGAAGTAGATTTTGAAAGAATTTTGTCAGAACTTTGTGTGCTGGGGCAAGGAAGTAGGGAACATAATACATCTTCTTACCCTTGGTACATCCTTTACACAAAGTGACTCAGAACATTAGTCTCAGTGGTTCACCTTGCCCTTCATAAGCCTGGGGCACTAAAGTGACGCAAATAAGATTCCAGGCTTAAGAGAGCTGGGTTTCTGTCCTTTGTTGTTCTAATTCTTCATTTGTGTAGAAGAGAATAAATCATCCATGGGAGGATTTTCCAATAATCAAGTTCACTTTTCAAGAGAGTTAGAAATATTTTCAGGTGAAATCAGATAACCTATATTTAATTATGCAATTATAAAGAAATATCTGATATAAATGTTTAATTTTTTGCAACAAACACATTCAAACAGATGACAATGAATAATCATAGTTAAGGGCACATTCAGCTTTATGACACTCACCTTTATAACTCACTTCTTTTCCTTTTTTGGTTTCTTGTTTTTTAGAATTGTGTAAGTTTTATTTTGAAAATTCCTAGAATTGTATTCCTAAAGTAAAATAATAGGTTAGTTTTAAACAAAAATAAATATTATTTTAGTCTTGTAATTGGTGATTCCTTTTCTCTACTAAGTTCTTTAAAAACAAAGAAATAAAAAACCTTGGTCCTTTTAAATTTAAATTAAAATCTTTATCTTGCTTCTTCATCAACTTATTTTTATTTCCAGTGTGTTCTTGCAAGCATTATTGTTGTGGGACTGAAGGGAATGCTAATACAGTTCCGAGATTTAAAAAAATATTGGAATGTGGACAAAATCGATTGGGTAAGTAGAAGTTTGACCTAAAACATTCCTCTTTGGCTTAAGCACATGTTACCAAATAAGCTTTAATACTTTTAGTTAGAAAAATAGATTTTAGTTAGAAAATAGATTTAGCCATTTGAGACTTGTACACTTTACAAACTACTGTTTATTTTTTCAAAACCGTAATAAAAACATTAAAATATAAATTGTCTTGGTAAGAAACAGAAATGAAATTTTGCCAAATTTTGATGGATGTATAGTTTCAGAACTTTTAAAGAAATGCTAACTAATTTGAGAAGACTTGGGATAGTCAATTTATATTATGAGTTAATTTTGGAAGTAAGACTCAAGGAAGTACACACTAACAGAAATATGACAATTTATGTCATGTATGAAAAAACAGCACTAATCGCTAAGAATGTATGCTACATGAGTATAGGATGAACCTCTTAATGATGACTCCATTCACTCTAAATACAAAGTCTCATGAATTGTCTTTTAAATGGGTTACACTGAAAGGAGCATTGCAGGGAATAGGTTAAATTATACTGAACAATAATCAAGTGTGGTTTCTACTAACAAAAATATTTAACACCCTTACTCTAGAGAAGCCTATCTATTGAAGAGCATTCTCTCCTTCTCGCATTAGTAGTTTTCCAAGTATTTCACAAGTACCCTTTGTTTAGCCCTATTATGGCATTCACCTTACTGAAATGTAATGACCTATGTATTCGCTCTCCTTCAGATCTTTTTCTCCGAGAGACTTTGGAGTATTATTTACCTTCATACTTACTTTGGTAATGTTCCTCCTGGGGCTCAATATTACTGAGCTGCTACCAAAGGACAATGCTGCGTTTCATGAGGGATATAGAGATGAATAAAGAACTACCCATCCTCTCCAGGCAATTATCATTTTTACAGGAAGCAGACACAGAAACACTAACTTACTATGCAAGCCATGGTACAACAGGTCTTGAGAGTAAAAGTACAAGCTTATTTCTGGGGAAAAATGGAGGCAGGGACGTTTAATCTGGACTGGTTAATATGAAATACTCTCAGAGAAGAGCTATTAATAAGGTATGAACTGAGACTTGAAGGAACAGCAGTATTTGGCAGGCAGGCCAAGAGGCTAAAATTAGCCATGACTTTTCTGAGGTGACATATATGAGACAGCTCATGGAAACAAAGAAATGAGGAGATGCAAACTTATTCAATGAGCTACTTGATACTCCGATGATAAAGGTATTTCTAAGGAACTCATTTGTCAGGTAGGAGGGAGCACATTATATTGGAAGGGGAGAGAAGATGTCAGGGAAGTGTTCCAGGAAGTGATTTCTAAGCTGAGAATTAAAGAATGAATAGACTTTTCCTGGGGAAGAGAGAAAGAGAATCATTTATGCAGAGATACAGAGATGAGTATGAGCATGTCTGTCTCTGAAAAATCAACATGTTCAACATGGGTAGTGTGAGGATGGGAGTAGTAAAAGTTGCGGTTGGATAAATCAAGAATGTGTTGGATTGGCAAAGTCTGCTCAAGTCTTCCAAAGAAGATTAGGCTTCATTCCGAAGGCAATGAAGCATACTGAAAGGTGAAAGAGGGATGACATTTATGTATTAGAAAGGTCACTTGAGTGGTTTGAGAAAGATGGACCGAACTGATGGAGTATTACAGCAATTGGAGCACTGCTTTAGCAGTTCAGACAAACAACCGAGGAAGGCCTAGACCAAGACTGAGACCATGAAGTTCAAGAGGAGAGAATAGATTGAAAAAATATTAAAGAGGTTGGATTAGTTAGTTCTCACCACCAGTTCACTATATAAAGTGGATCAGTCTAGAATGACTTCTGAGTTTCTAGTTAGGAACATCACTGGAGAAAGATGATATCATTTATTGAGTTATAGAATATAGAAGATTCTGTTACTTAAATGCATTTGGTTGTTACCTTTAGTCTTTTTAAAATATATAGATTTTCATTCCTGAGTTATGTATTTCATCTCTGTTTTCTGTGTGTCATCACCAAGTAGTTTTCCAAGAAGGGCTAACGTGTTTTATATTCTTTGAGCTGTTTGGTGGTGAACACATCTACTTGTTCTCTTTTTACACCAGAGGAAAGTTTTTGGCTGAGTCTAAAATGGTTTCCCTGGGGACTTTTTATATTAATACTTGGCATTATCTTCAGGCATTGAAGGATAAGATAGAGAAATCACTGGCCAACATACATTTTTTTTTTTGTTATTTTATATGAGTTTGTTTTTCTAAATGGATGATCAATGAAGTTTTTCATCTTGCCCATTCAGTTTGGCAATATTATCAGAATATGTCTATGGCTCAGCACCCATCTCAAATTTCTATGAGTGTATCATGCCCTTTTGGTCTCAGATTCAAGAATTATTTATAATCTTTTTCTTTTATTAATAATATATGTTTGAATATTTTTTCAAATCTATGTATCTGCTATTTTTAATGAATTATGTGTCTGTTGATTTTACTTTGTCTTTCTTCATATCTATATACTTCTCATGATTATTTTGTTTTTCTCTGTGTGTGGTTTCTTTGGACTATTCATATATCTCTGAGTATGTTTTTCTTATGCTTATTTTACTTTTTGGTTTTAAATATGACTTTTATCTCTGTAATGTTTTTATTTCCACTCAATTTCTTTCCTAAATTCTTCAAGCTTACTTATCTTCTCCAGTTTTTCTTTCTTTAATAGAGTATTTCTTCTTTAAATCTTTACATCTCTTTTTGAGAGTTTCTTCTCCCTGAGATTATTTTGCTTATTACATGTCCAACCCACCCTTTGTCTTTATTGCATTATTTTCTTTCTTCTTTTCCTTATTTCTATGAATAGGTCCCTTGATGATTTTTTAGGATTGTAGTGCATTTTTTAGTGAACCTAACTATTTGCTGAAAATAATGTGGGGAGGGAAGGAGATAGGAAATGAGACGAAGCAAACCACAGTCCTGATTTAGGCATGTCATGTGAAGAAGCATCCCTAGTTAAAGCAAAGCCTCAGAAATCACAGGCTGTCTCATGATCTCTCTCTGACATTGTTGTTTTCTCTCCATTTTTCATCTTGCTTCACCTCCAACAGTTTGCTTTGGTTAGGAAGCTAGGTTATAAGTGATAGAGATGGCATTTCAATCTGCAGTTTTACGGTATCAAATAAATCTCTCTATGAGTACCTTTCTGGCTTTTCTGATGGCCCATTCTTGGCCCTAGAACTTGGAAGCTCTTGCCCCTAGAAGCTCCTATCACAAGATTATTGTATAGAGGTTTCAAGACTCTGGCATTTATGCAAAACTCTCTAATTGATTGAACTCCGAGGATAAATTTGTTGGCATCTAGTGTTCTCCTTGATCATGATACCAACTTCATAGTATTTGGCATAGATAGGAGTTTTGACCATGTTCTTGTTTCTTTGGAGCTGTTTTCCCCTCTGTATATTCATTGTTTATATTGTTTTTGGTGGGTTTTAATGAGGGAGTAGAGTAAAAGTGACTTTAATATGTTATCTAAATCTGATGCCCAAATCTATGCTTAGAAAATTAATTATGGCTGCAGTTTGACAAATGGTCTACAATGCATATAACAAAAGCAAACAGGTAGGTAGGAGCTTGGCAAAATAGTCTAGGAAAGGGATAGCAAAGTGTGACTAGGGCATCATTAATGAATTAACAAGAGCACATGGTTTGAGATATTTTTGATTAACAGTTGATAGGACTTACGAAGTGATTGGACGAGTAGATGAAAAAAGAGAAAGGGTAAAATATGATTTCATAGCATCTAATTATAGTATATTAAAGAATATTAGTTTTGTAACTAAAGGAGAACATTGAGGAATGGCATGTTTTGGGGCTGACGTTAAGTAGTTGGCATTTGAACATGCTGAGTTTGAAGGCATTTGATAGTTTAAAAAATTGTTTAAGAGCTGAGAATTGATAGACTCCTATTTAAAGGTGATAGTTGAAAACTTAGAGTAAGTAGGCAGTATGGTGTGGGCAAAGAGTAATGTTAAGAAAGAAGACAGAAGAATGGCCAAGAAACATATGAAAAAATGCTCAACATCTCCAATCATCAGGGAAATGCAAATCAAAACCGCAATGAGATATCACTTATCTCCAGTGAGAATGGCCTTTATCAAAAAGTCACAAAACAATAAATGTCAGCGTGGATGCGGAGAGATAGGAACACTCCTACATTGCTGGTGGGACTGCAAACTAGTGCAACCCCTGTGGAAAGCAATATGGAGATACCTGAAAGTGATACAAGTAGACCTACCATTTGATCCAGCAATCCCACTACTGGGAATCTACCCCAAAGAACAAAAGACACTCTATAAAAAAGACACCTGCACTTGAATGTTAATAGCACCACACTTCAGAATTGCAAAGTTGTGGAAACAACCCAAGTGCCCATCAGTACACGAGTGGATTAATAAAATGTGGTATATGTATACCATGGAGTACTATTCAGCTATAAGAAGCAATGGTGATATCACACCTCTTGTATTTTCCTGGATGGAGCTGAAACCCGTTCTACTAAGTGAAGTATCCCAAGAATGGATGGACAGGCACCACATGTACTCACCAGCCAATTGGTATTAGCTGATCAACACCTAAGTGGACACACAGGAACAAC
>CAUYRT010029687.1:0-27173 GCA_963574885.1 Lepilemur ruficaudatus
CCTATAATTACATCTCTTCCAACAATGAACACTAGACTAAGAAACTTAAATCTACTGCCAATCTAAGAAAAACGCCAAAGTGGATCTCTTGTGATCATTTAGGAAGATTCCTTAACTCATCAGAAAACAAGGTGATGTGCACTATCTGGGGGATGGTCAGGCTTGAGGCTCTCACTGGAGGGGTGGGTGAAGGCAACGTACATAACCTTAACATCTGTACCCCCATAATATGCTGAAATAAGAAAAAATGTGGTGAAGTCAGGATGTAGGGATGGGGGAACAGTATGCAAGCCCCTAAGGGGAATTTCACCCACCAGCCTTACAGACTAAATTCACTCCATCAACTACCACCCCATTTCTATGCCCCTCCTAGTGCCAACAACAAAATCTCCTCAAAAAATTGCTCTTGCTGCCCATTCACTCCTAAGCTCACACCAATCAGGCCTCTGTGCCCATTGCTCTTGCTAAGGTCAGCATTGGCTTACACGTCCCTAAATCCAATGGCCCACAATTCAGTTCTCAGCTTGTATGATTTGTCTACAGAATTTGACAGTTGTTTTTATGTATGTGTTTTAATTGGATTGGAGGACAAAATAATCTCCCCATTTTCTTTATGAAGTTATTCATCAATTATTCTTGACATCCTTGGTAGTTCTTTCTATTCCTTCCCAAATGTTAATATCAGAGAATTCTGATATTAATACCACTCTCTGCATAGTTCCCCTCTTTTGGTGATTATATGGAGTCCACTGGCTTCAAATGTCATTTCCAGACCTATGACTCACCTTTTTCTGCTTTTGCCTCAGATCTCTCCTCTAAATTTCAGCTTCATATATACAGTATCCTACCAAAATATTGAACAAGTATCTCAAACTCAACATGTACAAATAGGAATTCCTGATCCTCCCTCTTCCACACACCAAGTGGATTTTCTATTAGCCTTTCTAGTTTCAGCTGATAACAAATCCACTCAATCTCTTTCTCAGGCCAAAAATGTTAAATTACTCTATTTATCTCACATCCCACATCCAATATGCCAAAATGTCACTTTGCAATTCTTTATCATTTTTGTTCAATTCATGGCTATTTCTCTTATATTGTAATAACTGGCCTTTCCTCTTCTATTTTTTCATCCGTACAAGTTTATTTGCAGCAGCCAGAGTAACCCTCAGCTCCAAATTTTGTAATTCTTTCCCCTTCACTCAGGGCAAAGCCGGAATATCTAACAAGGCACCAAATAACGTGTGCTTTGGCCCCCATGCCCTGACTTCTCTGAGCTGATCTCCTACTATAGTTCCACTAACTCATTCTAATTCAGCTCCACTTCCTCCTGCACCTTTGTTGAACATACCACATGCTTCTCCTTTGGGGGCTTTGAACTGACTGCCAGTTTTGTGCCTGGAATAATACCCCCACCCATGGGTATCTACATTGCTACCTCTTTCAAGCCTTTGTGCAAATCTTATCTTGTCAATAAGATTTAATCTGACCATGGTATTTTATATTACTGCCTGCCTTCTCAGTTTCTGCCCAATCTTCATTAAAATATTTTTTGCACTAAATAATGCATATATCCAGAAACCAACCTTATTGTGGAAGGTTGTTTGCTAGAGAAAAATTATGGTTCGATCAATTGAAACATAGCAAGTACAGTAATGGTAGAATGATACAGAGATCCTATCCAGAAAGATCATCATTACAACTTAAGCAGATTCCTGGAAGTTAACCCATTCATAATCTACTCTACTTAAGACAAGGAGAAGCACAGGCAAGAAAGAACAAGTAAACAAGAGCATTTTCATGGTGGAAATTTTTCAGTTTAAGTAGATGATAGAGAATGAGATTAAAAGCTAAAATCACTTAGTAGGTAGGCGACCTACACTTATTTTCATATCTGTGTGACTACAAAGGGACATCTGTTTACAAGTGATGAAATATAGCATCATTACAACTCAATACAATGTTTTTATGATAATGTTGATTTGGGATATGCATATTACATACACGCATACATACAGAGAATCATATATTCCTTTCATAGTCAGGTCTTGAAAAGTAAAAGGCATGCATAATTCTGCTAAATATCTACTTTGAAAAATCCATTACAAGCTATCAAGTAAATAATAACTATCTTAAATTGCCTGCAATTAGGCATTTACACAATAATCCATAATGACTCCAATGGATTCTTCAAGTAGGATAGAGTAATGTGCGGCATGTCAGTGATTAAGTATTTACATAAGAGTTCATAACAGTTCTGAAGAAACCATTACAGATTATCAACTAAATAAAGTAAGTTTTTAAGATATGTAATTTACTATTTACTAAATTTTGTCAACCCTTATAAATACATGCAATAAGCATGCTCATCTTTTCTCTTTTGCTATTAATACTAAGCACTGTGAAATTGTGCCAAAAGTTTAAACTACAACTTTTTTTCTTTTATCTTTGCTTCTCTTACAAAACACTCTTTACCATAGTTGTTTAAATTCATTTTTTCCATGTCTTAATTTCCAATTCTTTTATTAACACACTGCAAGCGTACTTTCATAGCTACTGGTCCACTGAAGTTTTACTTAGCAAGGTCTCCTCTTGCTGTGTCTAATACTTTATTTTCAGCTCTTATCTTACTTGAATTATTAGCAGTTGACACATTTTATCACATATCTCCTTCTTGATTCAATTTCATAACTGGTCCTTTCGTATTGTATACTCTCTTATTTCATTGGCACCTTCTTCTAAAACCCCTTTGCAGATGTGTTCTCTCAACTTCAGTACTTCAGTATTCAGTACTTTAGTGCTATAAAGTACTGAGTTTACTTGTAAACTCTTCTCTATCTTCAGTAACCCAAAAGACATCATTAAACCCTTTGTATTTAAGTACCAATTATATTTTTATAACCCAAATTTGTATGTCTCAGCCCCAGACATAACAGCTGCCAACTTGAAATCTCCATGCGGATGTTTACTAAGTAGGGTGCTAAGGAATTGTGGATAATTTCTGTCAAAAAGGAGCCTAATAATAGAGCTTAGATGTGTTCTAGAAACTATATGAGGGCCCTGTTTGTGAGAGATGGTGATAACAGAAGTGGTTCAGATTCTCTTTCTTGTATGTTATGTTCACGTTAAGCCAAACTACCTGTGACTTCCTGAAACTGTGCTTTCTCATTTCTGACATCTCACTCATGCACTTCCCAGCTCATCTTGAGGGTGATAGAGGAATGTGCAAAGTATGAAATGTCTGATTTCCTTAAGCACTAGGTTGGACAGTTGATATCGCTGACATTTTACTTTGACACTTCTTGTTTTATGTTTATTGTGAAGGTACATCCTCAGTCTTTCAAATGCATGTTTTGGCTTGTAATTGATTATCTTTCAAATATCTTCAGAGCAATTTTCGTGAAACTATGGATAAGTAAAAAATTTGTGTTATTTTCAAATATGAGTTGCATCACAGAACCAATGCAGCACAGATAGTTTGAAATGTCAATAAAGTGTTTGGGAAGGATGTGGCTTATGAACACACAGTACGTCAATGGTTTGAGAAGTTCTGTTCTGGTGATTTTAATCTTGAAAATGAACTACGTGGGTGACCTGAGATCAAAGTGGATGATGAGTTGAAAACTGTAGTGGAAGCTAATCCATCTCAACCTACATGTGAATAAGCAGCAAGGTTTGACATTACTATTCCAACAATATTGGACCATTTGAAACAATTTGGCAAGGTCAAGAAGCTGGACAGATGGGTTCCACATGAATGAAATGAGTGTCAAAAGAGAAATCTCAAAGCTTCCTTTCTTTGCTGTTATAACATAAAGGTGAGCTATTTTTATACCGTATCGTTAGGTGTGATGAAAAATGGCTTCTTTATGGCAATTCCAAGCATTTGTCACAATGGTTGGATAAAAAAAAATGAAGTGTGAAAACACAATCCAAAACTGAACATCATCAAAAAAAACCTAATGGTGTCTGTGTGTTGGTATGATCCAACACAGCTTCATGAAACCTGGTACGTCGATTACAGAGGATGTCTACTGCAACCAATTGGACAAAATGATGAAGATGTTTGTGATTAAGCAGCTGAGATGGGTCAATAAAGACAGACCAAACCTTTTGCAAGACCGTATGTTGTAAAAAGCAATGCTGCTCAAACTACAGAAGCTGGACTTAGAAACTCTCTGTCATCCACTGCATTCACCAGGTATTGCACAAACTGACGACCACTTTTTCCAGGCTTTGGAACATTTCTTGCAAGGAAAAATATTCAATTCTCAACAATCTGTGTGTGGGAAGTGCCTTTTGCAATCTCATTGCCACTTGCTCTGCAGGCTTCTTTGCTGTTGGCATAAACAAGCTACTGTTAAGATGACAAAACTGTGTTGAGAGTTTAGGTGCACACTTAGATTAATTCTACTGCTTCTTGTATGAGATATAATAAACTACATTTTTGATTTGAAATCAGACATTTTATATTTACTGATCTAGCATTTCTGTGGCATAGAATTCATGCTGCTGCACATGTACACGGATGCAGAGATACATTATTCAAAGAAGAGATTAAGATTACTAATTATTTTCCTCAACTTTATGTATATTTGTTATTTACTTTTATCTTCTTTTTAGAATTATCTAAAGTCTGCCTAGTAATCAAATTATAATAAATTCAATTAGATGCATTGTGTAAGCAATTTACTGGCATACTTGAGACATGAGAATTAATATTTAGTATTCTGAAAGCCTGATTCTGACTCCAAGTAAGACTTATCTGGATTAAATACAGAACTTAATGCTAAAAACATCACACCTGGGAACCACATCAGCATATTTAAAAATTCATCTAAGCTTTGATGTATTTGATGTTCTTTGTACTTTCATTTATTCTCAAGCCCATGTTAGCACTGAATGAGTATTCATATGCAACCACATACTTATAATGCTTTTATGATTATATGATTTCTGAATATTTCCAAACTTAGGGGCTATGTCATGAATAAAGTTCTACATATTTTCAATCACTATAGTAGTGACTTTCAAAAAATTTCTTAAATGAAAATCAAAGTTTTATGCATGAAATGTAAATGATTTAATGGCATTTGTTTATGAATTGCATAGAAAAATTACAGACTTTTAAAGGTAATACCTGCATATTGAATTTAGTTAAAAGCATTAGAAATATTATAGGTAATTATTATAGGTAATAAGTTATCACACTGTTCTATTAAAAAGGTTAATGTTAAAGATTGTAAAATACCAATATTTCCATTGCACCAAAGTAATTCAGTAAAAGTATTTTAATATTTCTCCAAGTTTTTAAATGTATAAAAGGTTCAGGCTATTTTGCTTTTAACACATATTAGTATTTATGTTAAAATACTATAATGTTACTATGATAATACTATTTATTAGTGAGATACTTTAAGAAATCTTAAATCATGAAATATTTGATTAATGTTTTCATGATACTGAGCAGATACGTTGAAAAATCACAAGCACTGTAAACATTTGTTTGGCTGCTTGAGAATTATTGATTATAACCGAAATACTTCTGTTGTTTTTTATATTCTGAGTCATAACATATTAGTTATATCAGATAATTATACTGGGTTCTTCCCAGCATTAATGCACAAATAAATACAAAAGAATAGGGTAGAATAAAATAGAAAATATCTTCATGTATTGATAAAGGTAAAAACGTTGTTAATTGTTTTGTATCACTTTTGTTGCATGTGTATTTCTGTGTCCAGGTCTGCAACTGAACCTTACGTAAGTATTTTTTTCTTGGTTTTAATCAACAGGTTTTGAGAAATCTGTACTTAGGTTGTATGTATTTGTTTACACTTTCTGTTTCTTTAAATATTGTGGCCAGGTGCAGTGGCTTACATCTGTAGTCCCAGCTACTCAGGAGGTTGAGGCAGGAGGATCACTTGAGCCAAGGACTTTGTGATTGCAGTGAGCTGTGATTGTGTGATTGTGCCACTCCACTAGCCCAGGTTACAGGGTGCAGCTGCGTCTCTTTCTGAAAAAAAAAGAAAAAAAAAAAAGAATTGTTCATCTGTAAATTAATTTTGCTTCCTATGTCAGAGTAAAGACTCAACTGTTAGAACAGCAATACAGAAATATTTGAAAATTGTCCATTTTTGATGGGCATTTAAAGAGTAAGTGAAATTTTCCTGGAAGACGTTTTCCGTTGGCCAGATTTATGACACACACACGTTAAGATGACTTTGCAAGGGTGTGGATTAACATGATTGGATTTTGCTATTAAGTTTTAACTACTTGAGACTAGAGTGAGTCCATGTCTCAGGGGAAGCAAATAGCTGTTAGTGAGGGAGTGAACACAACTGGTGTTCTATTGAAAAGTAGAAAGGATGGTCAATTTTTGTTGTATAGACAAAAGACAATGTCTGACAAAGAAAAAAATACCAGCTCAATAATAGACTTTTTATGAGTTTTATCAAAGTATATTTTATGTGAGATAAAATTTACAAATTGCAAGGGTATCATTTGATGTATTTTAAAATATATATACAGGAGTGCAATTATATAGAATGTTTTCATCATTCAAAAAAATTCCTTTCTGCAATTTTGGGTCAGTATCTTCTTCCCTTTTTTGTGCTCAGGCTACTATTAATACAATTTCTAGATTTTCATATAAATGGAACCATACAATATGTACTCTTTTGTGTCTGGATTCTTTTTAACATATTTTTGAGATTTATTGATGATGCCTTTATCTGAAGCTTGTTCCGTTTCATTGGTGAGTTGTTCTCCATTATACAAATATACCACAATTAATTTATATACTTGGTAGTTAATATCCATTTTGGTTATTCCCAGTTTCTTTCTAGTGAATAAATGTATAATTAATGCATGGATATGAGTATTATATAGGTATACATTTTTATTTGGGAAAACACCTAAAATATGATTGTTGGGCCGTATGAGAAGTATATATTTAACTTTATATGAAACTGCTAAACTATTTCCCTGAAGGAAATGATACATTTTGCATTCCCACAAATATTACATGAGACTTCAGATTGCTTCACAGTCTCAAAATACATGGTGTTGTCAGTATTTTTAACTTGATACATTCTAATTAATTTTTAGTGGTTTTCATTGTGGCTCTACTTGGTGTTTCCGTAAGGACTAATGATGTTCCTTGTGCTCAGTTAGATCAGTTTGGGGAGAATTGACATTATAACAATATTGTGTCTTCTGTTTTCATTCTGTTCTTACTTTTCTGAGAGTTTCTGTTTTACTATGAAAAAATTTTGTATTTTTTCAAATAAAGTTTCATGTTTCTATTGAGATGACCATTTATTTTCTTATTCAGTTAGTGAAGTCATCTTAACCTAGATTTTAGTTATGAGGAAGAATTTTACCCACTAAATCTTAAAAAAAAAAAGTAATAACAACAACAGACGTAGAGCTATTCAGATTATTTTCTTCATGAACAACTGTTGTTAGTTTGTCTTTCAAGGACTTTTTCCATTAAACTAAGTTGAATTTATTGGCACACATATGTTCATCATAATATTCACTATGATTTTATTGCTAAAAGAGCTACAGTATGATTTTTTTTTTCATTTTGATATTGGTAACTTCAGAGTTTTTTTACCCCCTTTATCAGTTAGGCTAGACTAGAGGTTCTTCAATTATACAGGGTGTCCCAAAATCTCCATACAAAGGAAACATTTTGTAAAATTTTGTAATGAATATTTTGTACATAAAGGTACATTTAGCTACAATTTCCCATTTTCCCTATGTATGGCGACTTTTGGGACGCTATGCAGATTGATATTTTCAAAGAACTGGCTTTCAGTTTCACTTATTTTCTTTATTATTTGTCCATTTTTTATTTCATTGATTTTCTCCTCATTATTAACTTTTTGTTCACTTTAGATTTAATTTGCTCTTCAATTCTTGTTTTTTAAGTTGTAAGTTTATATTAAACCCTACTTTGCCTATATACAACACATTTTTTGTTTCACTTTTAGTTTAAAATATATCTTAATTTCCTTTGTGATTTCCTTTTTGGCCAATGACTTATTTATAAGTATGACCCATGTTCAAATACTTGAAACATATTTTTATCAATTTCTAGTTTAATTATATAATATTTGGGCCCAAGAACATACTTTGTATGAATTCAATCATTTAAAAATTTATTGAGGTATATTTTATGGCTCAAAATATAGTTGATTTTGGTGAACGCTACATGCACATTGAAAATAATACTTTATACTTTGCAGAGTTTTCCATAAATGTCAATGTGCTCAATTTGCTTTATAATTTTTCAAATATTATATTTAGTATATTAAAATCTATATAATATTTAAATATTCTGCTAGTTCTAACTAATGAAAGAAGTATTAAAAATATCCAAATATAATTGTGAATTTGGCTAGTTCTTTCAGTTCTATCAGTTTTGTTATACAATATATATATATTGATCTACCCTTTTGTAGACCCAGATTTCTGTCTAGTATCACTCTCCTTCTGCTTAAACATATGTTTTGAAATATCCTTCAATTTGTCTGCAGATGATCAGGCAAATTAGACTTCATCAAGATTAAAAAACTCAAAATTTTTAGACACTGTTAAAATGATGAAAATAGAAGTCATACACTGAGAGAAAAATTTGCAAATATTAATGATATCTAATAAAGGATTCATATTCAGAATTGAATGTATGTGCATATGTGTGTGTGTGTGTGTGTGTAGAGAGAGGGAGAGGGAGAAAGCGCATGCGTGTGGAGGTAATAGCGGTTGTAGTGAAGGGGAGAGGGGTGGGATCAACAAGAGGACACCAAATGTTTGAGGCTCAGGAAGATCTATCAAAAAAGGAACGATGTTACGGTGGTCTGATACCAGAAATACATATGGTGGTTGATACCAGAAATACATATGACAGCACTAACCCTTTTTTCTATAGCTTTTTTTTTCCTCCCTAACTTATTTTCTCCATTTTTCTTTTGCAGGATGAGACCTATGACCCCTCTAAATCCTTATTTCTAGTTAGCTTGTTTCCAAGCTAACTAGAAATAAGTACAGGGGATTGGGGGTTCTCTTGTTCTGTTTATCAGTATCAGGCTCAGAAGATCCTTGAATCAGTCTATTAGAGCCTGTAGTGTCTGAGAATCGTAGATTGATTGATAAGCACAGTGTTCACTCTGTCTACACATATTGTGTACCCTACCCCAGAAATAATATAATCACATTGTTTTCTCTCCTTCTTTCCTTCTCCATGTCTTTCTTCTTTTAATTCATAGATTTGAGGAACAGTTGTTATGCAAGATAAAGTGTACCCAAAACAAGATGCAAGATATGTGTGACTGTAGGAGGAGTTACAATTGAAGAAGGTTGTATGTGATCCTTTGATCCTTTCTTGCTCTGACATTTACCTGCTGGCAAGGCTTTGGGGGAGAGCTAGCTTGCGCCTTGGTTTTGGAGAATGTTGTTGTTATCTCTTCTATAGATGCTGCCTGAGCTGACTTCCTTCTATATTATTTTAGATAGATAAATATTCTTTGACATAGCCATATATTTTCTGTGTCTGCCTCTTCTCAAAAATCCTTATTTGCTATTGACATTTACCAAGAGTGAATGTACAATTTTATTCTGTGACAGTATGGGACACCCTAAATCTGTTTCTCTTCATGATTATGGAGAATTTTGATTAGACTGGTTAAACAAAATCAAAATCTTGCCTTCCAGGGTTTTGGGAACATTGGAAACAAAATATGACAGAAATCTGTCACACTGACTACTGCTAACTTAACGTTGCTTTGTTTTGAATAAACATCATGGTACAGCACAGGAAGTACAAAATTGTGAGCCAGATGACTCTTGAGTTGAATATCAGCTCTTCCGACCACTTATTTCTTTACCTTTTTGAGTTTTTGTATTCTCTCTTCTAAACTAAATATTCTAATAATAATGCTCTTCTTAAATAATTAAATTTCATTTAAATACCGAGATAATATGTGTAAATGCATAATAAAGATTCCACCACATGTACCTGATGAATATCATTTTTCTTACCTAGAACAAGTGATATTGTTTTCAGTAATCAAACTATTGTGAAGAAGTGAATTTTAATAAAAATTTGAATTTAAATTCATCAGAATTTTTTAAATGGACTTTGCACATGCTGCATTGAAATAAAATTTTATAGTGCAATCATTATTCTTGATTTATAGTTTTCGTAGCTAATATTTCATTAAAATTATCTTTGCTAATTTAATCATTCTCAATTTGTATTTAGTTCTGTAATAATAAATGGGAAGACATTTTTTCTTTTTATTTTAAATAAAGATAGAATATTATGGCATTATTGGAAAAGAAAATGTCACAAGAATGCAAAAACAACAGTGACCTGGAGGCATCCAGTTAAGGTATACATGATATTAAATAATATTTTTATTGCACAGGCCTCTAAAGGTTGATCTGATTTTCAAGAGAAGAGTGCTGCTAAGTACATAGGTGCCTGGTTGACGATATACGGACAAACCCATAATTATCCATTTCCCTCTTTTCTACTCTTCTAAAATCTATCTAATATTCATTAACGTTTGGAACAGCAACATATAGTCAAAAGCTACAGATATATTATTTTCTACAAAATAATTTTCTTCATTTAATACATGAGCACAAAAAAGCACATTCATTTCATTTCTGCTGATCTAAATGTGAAATGGAGTTTATGAAAATATAGCTCATATTCCCTGATATGAGCTTGGAGAAATTAGTTAACTGAATAGTTACTGCACCCATAGTCCCATTCCCATCTAATGATTTGAATTTATTATATTTTAGCATTTTATATTCTAATTTTAATCACTAAACAAAATATTTTGGAGGATTCTGCAATAAACATGGTAAATCTTTTTGTCTGTATAACCTGAGAGTTTTTAAATTTTTTATCAACAAAGATGAACTTTACTTACATGATAAGAAAGTGAATAATGAAATGCAGCTGGCACTAATAAGATTTATGAATGCCATCTTGCATACTCAAGCATAGCATTAAGCTTGAAAATATATGAATTTCAAGCTAGATTTTAATTACTAAAACTGTAAAATTTATCATCCTAATTAAATAAAATTATTTTGTATTTATGATAAATTTACTTAGTAGTTTTTGTCTATATTTTAACTTTCAAAAATAAAATTTATCACGATATGCATTTTCATCACACATGACACTATTCTACATAAATGCTTTAAATTGCTTTAGCAGAGATCTTTTCTATAAAGATATTTATTGTAAAAGCAACCCTAATATACCTCACAGATTTTAATTTTCTAGAAAATATTCTAGCTGCAGTGGCAATATGAATATATATGTGGGAAAATTAAGACATTGATCCATAGGCTAATGCAAAGGCTATGCGAGATGAACAGATTTACCTAAGTTGGTTAAATTCCTTGTGACGTATACAGATAAATTTAAAAATATTGTATAATCTAGTCCTCTATATCTGATGAAAGATACATAGATAATAATTTAATTTCTAAACAAACTCTTCAATGAAAACTAGTGCAACCTGTATGGGATATATGGAGATTCCTCAAAGAACTAAAAGTAGACCTACCATTTGATCCAGCAATCCCACTACTGGGTATTTACCCAAAGGAAAAAAGTTCATTTTATCAAAAAGACACTTGCACTAGGATGTTTACTGCAGCACAATTCACAATCTCAAAGATATGGAATCAACCCAAGTACTTATCAATTCATGAGTGATTAATAAAATGTGATATATGTACACTATGGAGTACTAATCACCCATACAAAATGAATTTATACCTTTTGCAACAATCTGGATGGAACTGGAGACCATCCACCTAAGTGAAGTATCACAAGAATGGAAAAACAAGCAACACATGTACTCCTTATTAAATTGGAACTAACTGATCAGCACTCATGTGCACAGATGGAAGTAAAACTCAGTGGAAACCATGCAAGTGGGAGTGGGGAGGAGGGGATGGGTGAAATCATAATGTGTACAATGTACACTATCTGCACGATGGGCACACATATAACTTCGACTAAAGCAGTACAAAAACGATCCATGTAACCAAAACATTTGTACCCCTGTAATATTCTGACATAAAAATTAAATTAAATTAAATCAAAAAACCCAACTCTTCATGTAAATTTTAAGATATAACTGTATAGATAGATTTAAAATATAAAACTATCTCTGATGTGTACACATTAAATTATTAAAAACATGATATAATTCACTCACCTTCATTAAAAAGAGGAAGTCAATCCTGGAAAAGAAAATGTAGCCTCAGGAATTAGTCAACAGCTAGAGGGAGATAGAGTAGAGGTTTCTTAGAAAATGTAAAAGATTGGAGCACTGCTACTTGTGGGGGTGCCAAAGCGTTGTTCTAGTCCCTGAAAGGCAGAGGTGTGCTGAATGGTAAGCAGAGGACCTCCTTTAGTTACATAAAGGAAATGGCTTGAATTGTGTAAACACATTAGTAATTGTCAAATAATTTTGAGTTGTTATTTCCTTTCATTAACTCTGAACATAGAGTCAGGTCATTTATTTTTTTTTCCCATTCTAAGACTATTTTCAGTTGTGCCAAGTAAAATTGAGTTCCATGCCAGAAACTTTTATGGGGATGATAGTGTGGGAGATGTAGGATTCCTTATTTGAGGCAAGACTAAAAATAATGGCACCAGAAGACTTGTAGAGGATCACTGCCTTCAGTGAACCAATGTTCTCAAGAGGGTAACTAGCAACGGAAGATCCAGCCTGAGGGCTTAAGGAAGTGTATATAGGAGGAATCACAGAGAATCTATACCTAAACCATGACAAAATGTCCTGATTAGGGATCTGGGATGTTTAAAAGGGACTAATGATTATTTGGCTTAAGATAAGAATCCTTATGTACATATTGATATAAATTGACCTTTGCACAACTTGGGAGGGTTAGAGGCACCATGCAGCTGAAAATCCCCTCATAATTTTTGACTCCCCAAAACTTATCTACTACAATTGATGAGAGAAGCCTTAGTGCTAGCATAGTCAATTAACACATATTTTGTACGTGTTTTATATGCTGTATTCTTACAATAATGTAAGCTAGAAAAAATAAAATGTTATTAAGAAAATAATAAAGAAGAGAAAATATATTTACTATTTATTAAGCGGATCATCATAGAAGTCTTCATCCTCATCGTCTTCACATTGAGTAGGATAAGAAGGAAGAAAGAGTGAAGGGGTTTGTCTTCCTGTCTCAGGAGTGGCACAGGCAGAAGAAATTCCACATCTAAGTGGATCTACATAGTTCAAACTTGTGTTTTTGAAAGGTCAACTGCATTCTTTTGATTCTATTACACATCAATAAAATATGATTTATATTTGCCGTCTGTATTTGTAGTCACAGGCTCCTAAGCTTCTACAAACTTGTTACGTCAAGTTTGAATTATTTGCTGTTTGTACACAGTGAAAATCTTATTACATTCACAGTCTATTAGTAGAATTTTTAGATTTTCTTTGAAAGCACTATTGTCAGCTTTTAGTCTGAAAATGTTGGTTCTTGACCTAACACTATGAGAGTTTCCCCTTAATAATTTCAAGTTTTGATTTTTCTCACTCCAATTATTTTACATGAGAAGGATCCAGATCAGAGATATGTTTAGTATTTCTCTTTTGTAATCACTTTCACATCATGTGAATTAAGCCAATAATACTCTAAATTTTTCATAGGGATTAATTATATATAAGATTTAGGATATGTTGCTTTATTTGGGTACAATAGAAGAAGAGTATATAGAAGAAGATGGTTTATGGTTATTTATTCTGTTCTCTAGAACACTTAAACATTGCACTCTATTTTAAGGATTGTGTGCTGAAAGCAAAATAAGCAAATCTTAACATATTCCGAGGGAACTGACAAGTTTTGTAAAAGAACTTAGTTTCCCATATGGGAAATAACTGAAGGAATAAGATAGTAAATGTAAGAAAAAAGAATTCCTAAGGAGTCATAAAAGGTACCAAATATGTGAAAGTGATTATTTATCTTTCTGTTTTTTCTTTATGGTTTTAATATAACTACATTTGAGATACAAATTGTTCGAGAGAGTGATGCACTTTATTTTCTGTTTGCCTATTTTCTAAATTTGCATATAAATCTGTAGTATTGAATTTTTTATACTTATTTGAATGTGTGTGTGTACAATGCCCAATGGCATTATGAATGATGAACTTATTGAGGTTGGGAACCTCATCACACACATATTAATATATAAGTGGCCCAGTTCTAGAGATTGACACAGCAACATCCTCTTCCTCTTTAACATGATCATAATTAACATCATCAAAATTATCAGGAAACATATAAATAACATGTTCATTTTATGGCAGGCATTGATGATAGTACCTTACATGAACTACCTCTAATGCTATACAAACCTTCAGGAAAATAAAATTATGTGCATTTTTCATAGGCATAAATATTTTCAAAATAGGCATAATTATATTTTCCTGAAGGATCTTAGTGTGTTTATGTAAGTACCCTAAGGCGACATAACCATAGCTTTAAGTACAGGGTAGTAGCAAAGGCCAAGGTAAGCACTGCAATCTAAATCTGGTTCACATAGAGATAAGACGGATGGTCAGTGAAGGTATTATTTTTAAACAAATGGGTGAAAGACTAAATAAGTGAATAAATCATGCACACTGTTTCAGTTGTATACTTTATCCAATCAGTGGAGACTCTCATCTATTGATGATAATAATAACTATTTCCTTCTTCACGATTTTTCTCCAAAACTTAATTTGATAATCCCAAACATGGATCTGTGCACTTCACTTCTGTGTAGAGTTCCCTTAAATATGTTAGTGCTGTTGAAACTCCTGCCTCTATACCATGTAAATATAAATGAATGTAACAAATGTATAATCAATAAATTTGAGTTATGCCTTCAATCTATTTCAGTTGTCTTGTGCTTCCCCAAAAGACTCAGCTGTGTGATGGAGTAAATAGGTGTGTTTAAGGCACAAGGGGTGACAATAAAGAGAGACCGTTTCCCTGGACCAAAGTATGCTTATGGCACACATTTCTTCTACCTTGTCTTTTTGTCTTCATTTCAGAGTCCAATTTATGTTGAAATTACTAAATCTTTGTCTCTCCCCTTCATTTCTACTCAAGGCATAGATAGTTGAGAGAGTTAAAATACCTAAAGCAATACAGTGAGATAAAGCCCATTTCTCAAAGATCCTCAACACTGTATTCTTTATATCACAGTATGTTGACAGCTTAAAAAAAAGTTTTAAAAATCTACGAAGTCATGGTTCTCACTGCTGTTGAGAAAATATTATTTTGTTTAGTTGTAAAGTACTATTAATTTTTACTCAGTTGTTAGTCAAATTCTGAAGCACATTTATTGAAATACTACTGGGTCTCACAGGTGTTGCCTTCAAAACAGCTCTGTGGGGATGCACTAGCCTTATTTCTTCTGTTTTTAAGTGAAATATAGCCTCTAATATCTGAAATCCAGATATCTTTAACATAATATCGGTATCAACAAGATAAAGTGCGTCATTCTCTGCGTCTCTGTCTCCGCCATTCCATCACTCATTCCTTGGAACTGTATGTTTATACAAACAGATTTAAGAGGTGTTTTTTTTTCTCTTGTTTTACACATGTAAGATAAACTTCAAAGTTCCATCTATCTGTAATGAGATTAGAATAAAAAGCAATGACAGACACCTGGTTTATATTTGCAGTTATAAACCATTGCTTCTATTTTAATGTGAGAATGATTTCCTACGGGATTTGGCTTTTTCAAACACTGGGCCCCATTTTCTTTTCCTCTGCAGATTACACAACAACAACATTTATATTTTTATATCCTAAGAGAGATACAATGAAAAGTCAAAAATAATATGGTCTTATTTGAACAGCCAGTACACACTGCGCCAGCTGGGACTGTCTGCAGGGAGACAAAGTGGGTCAGTACATTGTCTCATCAGCACTTCTTTTCTCCGGCAAATTCACCTGGCTTGGTCGCAAAGGAAAGAGACTAGATGAGGCCATTGGTGGCACATTCCATTACTAAGAAGACAACTATTTAATTTCATGCCCTAGTTAAATTTTATTTTCAAATTTAATATTACCACCTTCAGCAAACCTCCTATAGAGGATTCTTTCACTGATGGGATACTCATTATTAAGAGACAGTATTGTGTTACCAGGAAATCATGGGGTTTAGAATCAGGCTGACCTACGTATAAATCCTGGTTGGTCCACTTACTTTATCAGGGTAGCTACTATGTTAATTTACAATCATTTCCATTTACTGAATGGTAGACATGTGGCATGCATTGTGTAAAAGTTTTACATGCATTATCTCATTAATCTTATAGTCATAACATAGCAAACACTTTAATATTTGCTTGCTTTTCACAGATGAACAAAGAAACAAAATAACTAACAGTAATTGATTGTACATAAAACCATTGCTGCTAAATAGATAAAATGAGATTTAAATTTTGGCATTTTGACTCCAGGTTCCTCTTTAATAGAAATATTAGCAAATATACAACTTTACCGGTTTCTTTAATAGAAACAGAAATAGTAGCTAGCTTGATATGATTGTATGAATGACTGATAGATACATAAATTTTTGAAATCTTTTTTCCAAGATAATTTAGAAGAATGGTCAAGCCCTTCTTCTAGCCCTGTAAATGTATTATCTACACTGAAATAATCTTATCCTATGACCTTTATGACAATATAGTTATTTCAGTATAGTTCTTTCAATTTATCAATATTAGCAATAAAAATATGTATTAATCAACTCTAAAAAATTAGTTGGAAATTATTTTTCAAGATATCTATTTTCCACACTTCAAATATCAAACCAATCAAAACTATAAAATATTTTCTGATACCTGATATAATAAAGCAGACAACAGGACAGTCACAAGAATGAAAAAGAAAAGTCCCCAAAGAAATCTGAATGTCAGAGCTTGATCTACCCAGCACCCCGAACCTTTTTGACACCAGGGACTGAATTGTGTAAGGCAGTTCGCTCCAGCTCAGGTCACCAGGCTTGGATTCTCATGGGGAGGGTGAACAACCTCGATGCCTCCCATGTGCAGTTTGCAGTGGGGTTCATGCTCCTATAAGGGTCAGATGCCTCTGCTGATCTGACGGAAGGCGGGGCTGGGTGGGTGGCATGAAAAAGATGGAGAGCTGAGGTGGGTGCAGGTGGGGCTTCCCTTGCTTTCCTCCCGCTGTGCTGAACTTGGGGAGGGCAGGTGAAGAGGAGTTGAAAACCACAGTACTAGACTATAGGACTAGATTGGCCTTTAAGTGTAGCTGTTAGCATTTATAGTGTTTAGAAGCCTAATTCAAGTTTGATGTCTCATGAAATTAATCAACATAGTCATATTCTGGAAAGGTTATAGAAGGGATGATGTTAGCTATTCATAATTTTATGAGAATACTTATTACTGCTTCTTCAGAAATCAGTTTTACATTGAAACAATATCCTGTTTAAATTTTCATGAATAAATTTGTATCTATTGAAATAGTTCCAGTCTTTAAAAAAGTTATGATTTTTACTTGCAGTTGGATTTGTATTTTTAAATGCATGCTGATTGATATTATTAAGATTCATCTTTCCGGAACTCTTTTCAAAATAAATGTGTTCAGCTACAATTCTATATAATTTTTGGCTGGGTAACAAATTTATGTCATTGAATTTTTTTCCTAATTTATACTATTATATGCTTGGTTTTATTGCTGACATTTTTGGCAAATAGAAATGATTATACTTTCTTTAGTATTTTATGAAAAAGTGAAAATAATTGTCTTTATTTTTGTTCTCCAAGCATGATGCAGTGTTATTTCCTACGATCACCTGATTTGTTTTTATCTACATGGGGAATGGGGAATTGAGGTAATTCTTTTGACTAGAATGACAAAAGATTCCACATACCTGAAATTTCAGATAATTAAAAGCTTTATTTTTCTTATATTGTATGTATACCATTAATTATATAATTATTTTAGTTTTTATAGAGCACCTTCTCATCTTTTAAAGTTTTTGTGAAATACAACTTATTTGTATGCTTATGGATGCTTAGTTGTAAAGCATCCATATTACTTAAATCTTTGACAGCAAGTGGTTTAATATTGTGGTTTATCACCTTTTGCGTATCTTTTACTGTGAGTTACATAACTTTTTCTTAAAGTTCTTCATGACCTGTGAACAATTTGTTCATTTGTCTATTTAAGATACAGGTTACAGTTTCTACATTTGAAAGCAATTCACAAAACAGTAATACAACATAGGAATAACACTGGCTGTTGTAATAATAGGACCCTGACTTCATTCTAAAGTCTCCACTCTTTTATTAATATTACTATGGTAAAAATGTTGTCAGGTAGCAACTGCTCTTGGCAACAATTGGTCTTGGCAGGTAAAGTCCCTTGAGAATTTTTCATTATAATTTTTGTTGCCACAACTAAGTGAAAGAATTGGTCTCAACTCTAGTAGGTATGCAATACTGAGATCACTACCTCCCGATACCCACCTCAGTTCTTTTCTGCGTCATTGTTAGTTTTATCTTTCTAAACCACTGTTTGTGTTGAGCTCTTCCTTTGCTCAAAAGTCTCTAATTCAATAGCTTTTCATCTCTATGACTTTGCATTTCAGGACACTTCTGTAGGGCCAGAGAGATCCCAGAACTCACACTTCCCACTTCAGTAGCAGTTTAAAGGCCAACGCCCCAGATGGCCCTTTGCCACAGAGTTTCTTTCTGGTATGACAAAGAAATTTAGGCTATAAGATCAACTACTTAAAAGCCATTTATAGATTCACTGATATGATAAGAGGTGATGAAAAATAAAATTTGAAAATACATTGAGCCAGCAAACACATTTTCTGCACAGAGCTGTGGAGAAGTGATTCAGTCACATATACCAGCAGTCCTCAACATTTTTGGCACCAGGGACTGGTTTCATGGAAGACGATTTTTCCATGAACAAGGCGAGGGTGGGGGGTTCAGATCTGAGACAGTGATGCAAGAGACAGGGAGTGGCTGTAAGTACAGATGAAGCTTCTTGGTTCGCTCACTTCTCACTTCTTGCTATGCGATGCCCCCTCCCCCGCTTCCTAAGTTTCATAGAAGACAATTTTTCCATGGAGGGGCAGGGGGCTCTGTAGCCCAGTCCCCTGACAGGCCATGGCCCAGAACCAATCCACAGCCCAGGGGTTGGGGACCACAGATAGAGACAATTTCTAGAAATATATTTAAAGCAGAATGGCCACTGTGTGTGACACTAAAACCAGGATGTGATTTTCCTTTATCTAAAGGCTCCTGTGTGACTTTGCTTCATTTCAGGCATTGAGTGTATCACAAGGGTTAAGCAACTTGGTCAGCAATGGTTGGTGATAGTTGTTGCAGTAAGTTAGTATTAGTACAACAGACATTTGTGTCATGTGGATGGCTGTAGCTATCAATTTCATTTCCATATACTCTCTCCATCCCACATATATCCTTTGGTCCTCTCCACTTAGCGTAAATATTATGCCATGCAGAGGCTGCCCTAACTACTTTTGCTCCCTACAATATGACTTTTCCCCCAGGTATCACATACCCATTTGTCATACATTACATTTTTCTCCCCACTTAACACCCTCAGTGAAATCAGAGTCATTGTAACTTGCTTGAGACAATGTCATATGAATGGAAGTGACAGATACCAAGAGATTTAAGAGCCACTGTTGGTTTTTATCCTCAGTCTTTCTTTTCTTATGCACTGTAGCTGGGATATTTCAGATGGGGTCTGCCACTTTAGTGTAGATTCTGGAATAAAAGGTATTTGGAGCGAAGCCACAGCTTTCCCACAGGGACATGTGAATTAAACTTTTGTGATCATAATTCTCAGAGATTCTAGGACCTTTTTACTACTGCAACATAATTCAACTAAATCTGACTGTTAAATCTATTGTCTCAATTTAAGAATTTTAGTTCTCCATGGATTTTTATTGCTGCAAACTAACCTTCACTATTTAAGCAATAATTTTTAGTTATATTTAGCTTGTATTTGTTGGGGTTTATGTACTATTAATATTTATCATAATAACATGATTTGTTTTATATATTCAAAATTAAATGTTCAATTGATAATGTGATATCCCAAAGGTCACAAAATTAGTACTTTATAAAGCTAGTATTTCAATCCAGGTCTGGATGATTCTATGATTCTAATACTATGTAATTTGCTACATCACATATGTAATAGATGTTTAAGTATTTGTTGACTGAAGATGTTAATGAGAGAATGAGTGAATGTATAACTTAATGCCATGCACAAGAGACACAGAGAAAACGAATATACATCCTATTTAATTAAATAGCTCATAGTCTGTAAGGGAAGTCAGAAAGTAAATTTGCATTTACAGTAAAATGCAGTAAGGAAATGATAGACATATGAACGGTGTTCAAAAGGACATTTGATCCAACGAGCTGGATGATTTCACACATTATCTCATTTCTTTAGTTTTCCCAATAATCTCGAGGAGTAAGCCATATGTACTTTAAGATCAAGCTTACGAAAGTTAAAACAACAACAAAAGAGAGTTAAGCTACAAATATTGCCAAATCCAAATTTAATTTACTCAAAAACTCATGTTCAGTTCTTCATTACAAATAGTCTGCTAGACATATCTTTGATGAATAGGTTTTGACATATGGATTATTCAAAATATTTCATACCCTCAGTGCATTTTTCCTCAATAGCTTTCAATATAGTCTGAGGAAAATTGGGTGGACTGCTTGCTCACTGCCCTGGCAACTTGCATTCTGTGTCAATTCATGATGAAGTCCAGCCAGAAAAGTCGGAGCCTGCTCCAACTGGATGTGGAGGTACTGTGTAAACTGTCCAGTGTGATCCTATAGTCCCTTCGTATCTTGATTATCACTAGTCTGAGAGACCACAATCATATACAACTCATAATATGGTAGAAGAAGACAGAGAGGCTAAAGTAGATTTGCTTCTCTACAGGATCTGTCCAGTCACAGCTATTTAGATTCTTCAATCTCAGTTACCTGTCACAATATTAAGGGCAAAATATGACAGAGACATAGTGTCTCTTCGGTCTTTTTAAGTACTCCACTAACATTTACCACAAAAATATTAAATAGTAAGTTATTGTAAGAATGATATAAAACTTTGCTGTTATTTACATAAATAATAAAATATATATGAGGCAGCCAATGAAATTATTTATCATGCCCTTAATTTACTTCTGTGAGTGAATGACAACCTTCTTTCCTTAGGAATATTCAAGTAGCAAATTGATGTTGTACAATACATTTCATGGATCAAGAGACAGAATGTGTCATACAAGCACTACTGTCAGAAAACCTTCCCTGGAGAGTTAATTCATATCCATTGCACCAATGTTCATGTTACTTTGAGTTGGCAAGTAGACTCTCGTATTTTTTCTCCACTATATTCCACCATCATGAATTCTAAGTTGAAACTGATTTCTACATGCAGATATATGTCCATGAAAAGATACATTTAGAAACAAGTAGTAGGCAATACAAAATTTAATCAAATTAAAATTTCAATTGAGTATTAGAAATTATGCCGTCCCAAGTCAGCAATGTATTACAAGAATTAGAAAGGACTTGATCTCTCTCCTAAAATGATTGTAATACAAATTCTGTTAAATAGTTTAAGTTTGTAAATTACTCCCAGGAAATAAAATACGTAATTTTTAGGAGGACACTAACTCTTCCGAGATCAGACGAGATCGGGCGCGTTCAGACTATATGGCCATAGACAAAAGACACTAACTCTTAAAGTGCTTTGTTATGCTGCAAAAGATGTTTACTAACCCGAACACTAATTGCTATGTTTGTAAACAAAAGCCTAATGATATTAGTAATCATCTCTCATATTTACAGAGAACTTTATAGTTTTTAAAGATCTTATGCTTATACTACATGAGTTAAATTTGATTGAAATTTTGGGTATGGATAAATGTTAGACATATATTTTAAATGAGAACTTTTTTACCATAAAAAATTCTCTCATTTAATGAAGAAAAATAATTGGTCTGTTTGTTCTATTTTCTTTGAGTCTGAAAACTATCTTTTTTTTTTCCAGGATATTATGGGGGTGCAAATATTTTGGTTAAAAGTTATGACTATGCCTCACCCAAGCCAGGATTAGAGGCATGACCTTCCCCCATACAATGCTCACTGCATCCATTAGTTGTGAATTTACCCACCCTCACCCCCTTAACCCCCAATGTCTATTACTACCATGTGAGCACCTTAGTGTTGATCAGTTTGTGCCAATTTGATGGCGAGTACATGTGGTGTTTATTCTTCATTCTTATGATACCTCACTTTGGAGGATGGGCTCAAGCTCTATCCAGGATAATATAAGAGGTGCTAGATCAACATTGTTTTTTATAGTAGCGTAGTATTCCATTATACACATATATCACATTTTATTAATCCAGTCATTGATTGAAGGGCACTTAGGTTGTTTACACATCTTTGCAATAGTGAACTGTGGTGCCATAAACATTTGTGTGCAGATGTCTTTATTATAGAATGTGTATAGGAGTCTCGATTGATAAATTTGTTGATTTTTCAATCCAGGGAAACTATAGAACATAAGTAAATAATAATAGCAATAAAATAAATAACAATAAAAATGACTATTCCAGGTATAATACTAAGGACTATAAGAATTAGCATATTTAATGGATATTAGAAACTTATGGAAGAGAGCTAAGTACTATTATTTATCAGTTTAATAAATAAAGACCCTTCCAAGTACTAACCAGGCCCAACCCTGCTTAGCTTCCGAGATCAGATGAGATCAGGTGCGTTCAGGGTGGTATGGCCGTGCAAATCAAAACCACAATGAGATGCTACCTAACCCCAGTGAGACTGGCCTCTATCAAAAAATCCCAAAACAACAAACGCTGGCGAGGATGTGGAGAGATAGGGACTCTCTTACACTGTTGGTGGGACTGCAAATTGCTAAAAATCAAATGTTTCTTTATTGATTTCTAATTCCATGCAAATTCTTGGTTCTTTTTCTGGTTTCTCTTTTTTTCCCATTTTAAAGAGATAAGAGTTTTCTCAATGATGTTTGAATGCAACAAAGTTCACCTTTATAGCAATCCAAGGCACGGTCCCAGACAGTGAAGGCTGCGATTTAATCTTCCACTTTGGCAATCAACACCGTTGGATCTTTTCTCTAAAACTGATGTCAAATGGGTCTTCTGCCATTAGGTCACCCTTAGTGCTCTGGGCAGTCTACTTCTGACTATAAATTCTGCCACAGAAGGCCTTGTCTCTGCCCTCAAATATAAAATACTTAGAATGTAGTCTTCTGGGCATCCTCCAACCATCCACCCAACCACAGAGCTGTGTACAAGAGGGACACGGATTTCTGATCTCCAAGGAAAGCCCCAAACAACCATCCATGTCTCAGTTTCAGCTGGATCATATTTCTCTCTACTTTGGTTAGGCCACTTCCATTTCTTGCCATTTTCTCCTCTTTGGATAATCTGGCCTTCGATATCCTTCAGTTATGCTAAATGACAAGATTTTGCCACCTCTTTTGAGGTAGGGAGGAGCCAAATGTGTCAGGGGAGCTCAGATATTTAGTCACAACGTTGGTCTCTGCTTCCTGAAGTCAAGGCAGGAGAAGAAGGAAGGTTTTTCTTCTCCAGAGACTCCTCAGCCATAACAACAAAAATGAGTCCAGTCATTCAATTAAACAGTGATCACATCAGTCTCTCTACTTAAAGTCATTTTAATCACTGTTATTTCATAATATTTTTAATATCTGTTGTAGTGACACCCCCATAATTTTCTAAGTGTTCTTGGCTATTCTTACATGTCTATTCTTTTAGACAAAGTTGGAATCATTACATCAAGGGGAAAAAAATCCACTAGAAATTTAATACGGGTTGTATGGAATTTATAGGTTCGGTGAGTATTGAGACTCCAGCAATTTTTAAAAGAATTGGAGAGATACTGTGCCATTGGCCCAAGAAAACATATTGAGAATTCTCATATGGTTTCTACCAAATACCATGTGAAAGTAATTTTTAAATGAGTTTTATTTAGCTAAATACAGATTTTCAATAAATGAAAATAAAGCAAGGAGGGAGAAAAACCAAAATCATCATCATTGATTAGGTGAATAACTATAGGGTACAGTCATTCCCCTTATCTGTGGTGGATACGTATCCTAGTGGATACCTGAAACTACGGAGAGTACTGAACCCTACATACACTGTTTGTTCCTATACATACTATCCTATGATAAAGTTCAATTTATAAATTATGCACAATAAGAGATTAACAGTAAATAATTAATAAAATAGAACAGTTATAACAATATACTGTAATAAAGTTATGTGAATGTGGTCTTTCTCTCTCAAAATATCTTATTGTACTGTATTCACCCTTCTTCTTGTGATGATAAAGATGATAAAATGCCTATTTGATGAGCTGAAGTGAGGTGAATCACATAGGCACTGTGATATAAATGAAAAATTCCAGAAATCAATAATTCCTAAGTTTTAAATTGCACACTGTTCTGAGTAGCATGATGAAATCTTATACCATCTTGCTCCATCCCACCTGGGACATGAATCGTCCCCTTTCTGGCTTCTCCACACTGTACATGTGCTACCCACTCATTAGTTACCTAATAACTATCTAAGTTATCAGATCAACTGTTATGGAATCTCAGTGTTAGTGTTCAAGTAGCTCTTACTTTATTTAATAATGGCCCCAAAGTGTAAGGTTGTGATGTTATATTTTTGGACCACGGTTGGCCATGGGTAACTGAAACCACGAAAAGCAAAACCATGAATAAGAGGCGACTACTATATATTTGAATTCTGATTCTAATTCTAATACACAGCATGGTTATATGTCTATTCCTTTTTGTTAAGCTTCCAATCCACATTTCCAAAAGCCTAGAATCATTTCCTCATTTGTTGATTCATTTAATAAGTCTCTATTAGGCACTTAATATCAACTTTAGGCACCTTACTAAATTCTGAGGCTACAACCGTGAACAAGATACTCTGTTCTTGACAAGAGCTTACACTTAGTAGGGAATACAAAGATTAGCAAACAATTCAGTAGAATGTGATGAGTTCTTTTCTTCACAGAAAAGCTGAAAGAATATATTGTAGGACAACCCAATCTATTCTGTAGTCAAAGAAATCGTCTCTAAGAAAGTGGTGTGTTACATGAGGTTTAAAAGGGGAAAAGAGTTAACAGAACTAATAAGAATGGTCAAGGAATATGTTTGAGATAAAACGAACAGTATGTGCTAAGGCCCAAAGTTAAAGAGAATTCCAGGAAACAGATTGGCTGGAAAATAGAACGCACAGGAGAGTGGCTAAAGATGATGCTGGAAACACAAAGGCCAAAACATGAAAACCTCATAGAAGTGCCAGGAAGAATAGACTTTATCTAAAGGCAATGGGAAGCCACTGAAGTTTTCAGGTAGGCGAGTACCATGATCAAATGAGTATTTGGAGAGATCACCGTGTCTTAGAGTGGAGAGGGAAGGCAGGTGTGCGGAAAAACCAGAGCAAGAAAGACCATTCAAGAGTCTTCTGTAGTGGTTTAGGAAAGAAAGTGACCCAGATTTGTGCAATGGCAATGGGGACTGAGTACACAGATATAACAATGATTTTTACAGCACATGGTGTTCTTTGAAAGGTGATAGTCTCTTGATACCTTCTAAGTTTCTGTTTTGGAAACTGAATGGTAGTACTGTGCTTACTGAAGCTCTTACTGAAGGTTTTAAAGGGAAGATAAAGAGATCTGTGAAAACATGGAGTTTGATGTAACCATAAGATGTCCAAATGAAGATTTTTTGAAAGATAGCTGAATACATGGGTCTGAAGTTCAGGAAGGAGGCACAGGTTTAAAAGCTACTTAGTAGGTGAAGAGATAAAGGATATAGAGATAAAGGAAAGTCTATAGGGTTGGAGCAAATTAGGAAGAGAATAGAACTAAGCCTAGGACCTAGGTACCCATAGCAACACTTAACAGATGAGTTGAGGAAGTTGAATCTTTAAAGACCAAGAAGAGGTACTCAGAAGGATAAGAGGAATATAAGCATTTTGACATGGAAATCAAGGAAATAGAGTAGTTCAAGGAGGGAGTGATCGACAGCAGAAAGGTCTAAAGTTTCCTTATATGTAGGCTCATAGTTTAAGTGAGGTTGAGGAGACAGCAGAGATCTTAAGTAGTGGAAAGAGAAAAAATGGTGATATGCAAAAAGGTAGACTACGAATGAGAAGGCCAGGGAGTGAGGTGGAGTTTTTACTAAGGCAACCAAGGGGTGTTTAATGAGTGATTATTATACAAAGTACAACTCACATGTTAGCTGAGGGCAGCCCGCTTTTGGTTCTTGTAAAACAAAATTATGTCCATTTGGAAGGCCAACGATGTCCAATTCAGAATTTCTGACAAGTGGTCCTGTAGTTCAGATTTCCTACATCTGCTGAGCTTTCGGTTGCTTGTGCTCCACCTTGACATGCCACTTAAACCTTGTAGAGCAGGCTGGGCGCGGTGGCTCACACCTGTAATCCTAGCACTCTGGGAGGCCGAGGCGGGCGGATCATTTGAGCTCAGGAGTTTGAGACCAGCCTGAGCAAGAACGAGATCCTGTCTCTACCAAAAATAGAAAGAAATTAATTGGCCAACTAAAAATATATAGAAAATATTAGCCGGGCATGGTGGCGCATGCCTGTAGTCCCAGCTACTCAGGAGGCTGCGGCAGAAGGATTGCTTGAGCCCAGGAGTTTGAGGTTGCTGTGAGCCAGGCTGACGCCACGGCACTCTAGCCCTGGCAACACTGTGACACTCTGTCTAAAAAAAAAAAAAAAGCCTTGTAGAGCAGAGCCCTTTCCCTACACTTTCTGGGACACAACTCCTCTGAGTCATTTGCATGTGCAGAGACTTCATTTCAGGTTTGGGAAGATGGAGAGTGGTTAGATTGCAGAAAACATCATTTTAAAATGTGTGCTCAGTATCCAAGTTCTTAAGAGTCTTTTTGCCACCAGGCCTCTTTACGTCTCAATGGCCATCTTTCTCCTCAGGTTACAGCCTCCCGCTTCC
>CAUYRT010029689.1:0-17127 GCA_963574885.1 Lepilemur ruficaudatus
TAGGGGAAAGGAATTCCTCTAAAACTGATTTATGTGATTAACTGTACATCTTGGTAAATTCACTAAAAATCATTTAATTGTACACTTAAAATGGGGTAAAGGCATGATATGTAAAGTATACTTCAATAAAGAAAAAAAAAAAAACTAGAATTTCCCAGGATATGAGGCCACAAGATAAATCAAGTTTTTAATGACATATTGTAAGTATACATAAAAGTATAGAGAAAAATACGGCCAAAATCACCACCCAACTTGGTAAAAAAAAAAAAAAATCACATATCACCACCCAACTCGGTAAAAAAAAAAAAAATCACATATCACCACCCAACTTGGTAAAAAAAAAAAAAAAAAAAAGAATTACTTTTTCTGAGCTAGATTCCCACAGGTCTTGGGGAACTTACTAGAGAATAATATAAACAATAACAATATCCCCAAAGAGAGGGAAATATTATTATTAAACATATTGTATGTATTTAGGCGGTTTCAGGTCCATAAACCTAGTGCTTATTACTAAAGCCAGTGTTCTTGAGTTCTACATGTGCAACTGTCTTGCCATATATGATTTTTATTAATTATATTTGTATAGAATTGATATGTGACTATCAACATGTCATTTATATTATATCTAGGGCTTTTTGTATTCAAACCAAATTCTGGGGCTTATCAATATTCAAAATACTACCTAAGCATTATTGGAGCTTCTTTTCAAAAGATGTCACATTAGGATCAGGTAACATTTATCTCCTGCCATATTCTCAACTAAATCAACACAAATAAATGTTTTAGAAATTGGGAAAAGATGTTTCAGAAACTATATTGAGTCTATTATTTTTTTCCTCATTTGTTAGGGAATTTTTTGTTTACAAATTATACACAGGAATCAAAACTCCGTCTTCTCTGGGATGTCATCATTTCTGTTTGCATTTTGATCATTAACAGGCAGTAACTATATGAAAGACTTTAAATACCTGCAGAATAAGAGAAAATTATGCCTTTCGCTCAGACTCAAGCCTCCAATCCAGTTAAAAACGGAATACGAAAGAAAGTAAAGAATAGCCTGATGCCAAGTCCAGAAGAGTGAAAAGACAAAAGAATTGAGGGTTACCACAGAGAAAGCAAAGCTGAAAAGAGTAGATAATTGGAGAAAGAGGGAAAATACCAAAGGAAATCAATAACCAGAATGCAAGTGCTTAAATGTATGTAAAGACAAGTAGAATGCAGATATTTGTACTTATTTCTGACTGCTTCCTCTGAAAAGAGCTGCAGAGATTATATCTGTCTTCCAAGACCACTGTTTCCCCCATTAAAACACTCTGGGGTATAATCAACAAAAAATACCAAGTTCTCTAATATGATTTTGCTGTGTGCTTCATTCAAGGTCTTTTTGCAAAGCCTTACTAAAATTGTAACTAATTTCATTCAAAATATCCTTCCATATTAGTAATCAAAGAACTTAAGCTAATTACCCCTCTTTAAAAAGTTTAGATTACACTGATACTATTAACAGTATGAAAATAGAACAAGAAAATTTTAAATATATAACATTATAATCATACCTTGGTTACCAGGGGGCCTTGTATACAAAATACATATCCAATTAATTGGTAAAAAATGACTGTAACAGGACTATGTTGTATGCAAAGTGATCGTCTCCTGAATTTTCCACATTACTATCAAGATTTAATGATTCATGACCCTGAGTAATATTGTTGAACTATTTATTTGGTAGATACTCTTTGCAACATGGCTTTGCAGCTTCTCCATTAATAATGGAGTCTCTTTCCTCACTCCCTTGCATCTGTGCTTCCCTGTGACTTGCACTGGCCAATGCAATGTAGATGAAAGGAAGGTGTACTAGTCCTGAGCCTGGTGCAACATCAATTCATTCCAGCTGTAGCTATTATAGATCAGGCAATCCCCACCCAACCAACCAATTGCTCATAGACCCATGAGTGAGACTAGTCAAAATCAGGTGAACCTGGCACAGACCAATAGAACTATCTGACTAAGCTGCAGTCCTGTAAGGTAAAGCTAAATAAACGCTTATTGTTTTAACTATTGAGTTTTAGGGATAATTATTTTATGCAGCAATCGATAACTAACATAGCATACTAGAATCTTTGACTAATGATTCAACTCTGGGGACAAGTCTCTACTACCATCACATCAAAAAAGAACAGTTATATTTGAGGGCACATTCAAGCTATAGATCTAGATGAGATTGGTTGTTGGTGTTCACTATCTTCAGCACATTCATGAATTCAGTAAGTGTCACTCCATGCCAAATGCTAGAGATACAACACTGAAATATTTATATAAAAATATCTACTCTAAATATGTAAGTAAGAGATGGTAGAAAGTCATGAGTACCAAGAAAAATAAAGCAGAGTGGAGTATGAAGATTAGGGAGTTCCAATTTTGGATAAAACCATTAGGGAGGGCTTCTAAAAGGAGGTAGTGTTTGATAAATGCCCACAGGAGATGAGGGAGTAAAGCATTAGGATATCTGAGGGAAAGGTATCTCATACTGATTCAAAGTCTGTGCAAGACCTTATGTGGAAGGATGTCTGGTACATTGAGGGAATTGAGAGGAGGCCAGTGAGGCAGGATCGGTATGAACAATGGGGAGAGTGATAGGAGATGAGGTTAGAGAAATAATTGGGCCTGCTAATGAGGCTTTTTATATCATTCCAAGGCTTTGGCTTTCACTCTTTGTAAATAGTGAGCCAATGGAGATTTCTTAGAAAAGAAATATAAGGAATTGGTTTTTCTTTTAACAGCATCATTCTGGCTCCTGAATTGAAAATTTACTTAAATGAGGCAAGGGCAAAATTAGAAAGATGAAACAGGAATCTGTAGCAATAATCTAGGTGAGAAGTGATGGTGCCTTGACCAGGGTAGCAGCAGCAGGAAAATGGTGAGACTATGATTATATTTTGCAGGTAGGGCTGAAGGATATGCAATGGATTCAATATGGGCTATGAGGGAAGAGAGTTTTTGGCCTGGATAAGAAATAACTGATATGTTAATATTATTCTCAAATAACAAGGTGAACAAATTGATATCAGATCACAAGAATAGTTTTGATTTTGTCTAACACAGGTAGAGTTGATACTATGTTGTTTGATATGGCAGGTAGTTTTCAGAATACTAGTCTTCAGATGCAGCTGAAAGGTAAAACGATTTATGAGGGGATGAGTAAATCTCCATCTTTCCCCTTCCCCCATGAGGATTCAGTGACTGTAACCTGTTAATAATTCATTTTGATCATTTGAAATGCTTTAAATTTGAAGTCTGCATATAATGCACTGATTAAATTACATTATGTGTAGCTGGGTGAATATATTATTAAACAAATTACCTTTTCCCATAACCATGAACTGTGCATCTGTAGCAAATGGTGGAACATTTTAATAAGGAGTGGTGTAATTATATTACGGTCATTGCTTTTTGCAGGCTTATTGGCCACATTTTGGAGGTGAATATCGTCATTTGAAGATATTTATTATAAAGGAAGGGTTTTTAAGTTATAGTTGGTACTCATAACTCACTGAAAGTATCTTTGCTTAGAAAACAAGGAAGTATTGGGGAGGAGCTTTTGGAGAAATTATTGAACTTAGGAAAAATAAATTACCAAGTAGCCTTTCTTTTTATTTCAGGAATCACCCCCTTGGTACCTATCTATATACCTCTTTATCTATCTATCATCTATCTATTTTGCATTGAATGCAAAAAATGCAAAGTAAATAGACAAAACATAATAAAACAAAATCTTCTGCCTTTGTTAGACCAAAACAAAATGCTCTAATAAGTGGAAGATGTATTTGGAATTCTCTGGCGTTTGCCTTTAATCATTTATGGGGACTCAGTACTGACCAAAAAGAGCCCCAGATGAGGATCCTAAATAAGAAAATCAAAGGGACTTTTTTCATAATTGAAAAAGTCATTTTGACCATGGAATTCTATGACCTCATTCCGATTTACAGTGAGTCCAGAGCAAGTGTGTCAGAATCAAAGGGATTAAAGTTGTGTTTCAAAGACAATCAAAAGATAAAAAATAAGGAACTGCAAACTGGCAAGATGTTTGGGTTTTTCCCATGAAGAATTTAATGATGGTTCTTCAGTAATGCACCCAATCAAACAGGAGAAATTGGAAGATGTTACATTTTCTGATTTACAGGGAAAAAAGCAGAAAGTGATATTACTAAACAGTAGGTCTACAACTAAATAACTGGTGAAGGATATAATCAAATGAAAAATCAGTGAACACAATGACAATTTTGTTATTCAAATACTAGCATACTTCGATCAAAACTGGGAAAATTGAACCAGTTTGCTTATCTACCTTCTGAGAGAGACACATTTTTACATCTCAGGATGGGAATAGAGCAGTAGTGGCTGGTTCTCAATCTGAGCTGTACTTTATAATCACCTGAGTCACTTTCAGATTATATCCATGTTCAAGCCCCAAGCCAGAATAATTGAACAGAATTTATAAGCAGCAGGGCCATGGAATCAATAGTGTCAAATCTTCCCAAGATGATTCTAACAGCCATGGTTGAGAAATGATGTAGAACACCAGGAAGACTTTGTTCAAAATCGTCCGGTGTATTCCAACAATTGGAGAACCACTCACACTAACGGGCTTCTCTTTAAATATTTACAGGGGAGGTTTGAATCTCAGTCATAATGACATATTTGTAGATTTCTGTAATTAGAAAATCTTTTCCTTAACATACAGCAGGGTTCAACCTACTTAAAATAAGATTCATCTTGATTGGAGTTAGATTTTTAAGAGGAAGTGGAAGAAGGTGTAAATAGCAGGTATGACCAGAAACAAGGTCTACGATACGTATGAGTCACATAATACACGCGTGCACACGTGTGCATACACACAACCCAACATAAGATGTGTTATAGTGATTATCCTTACATCTCAGTGTTTAAGTTGCAGGATTTCAGGAGAAGTGTGACTGCTAAAAGAGAAATGAACTTATCTAAAGACAGATAAATTGGGCTTTGGGATATCACATTTGTGGAGAGTGTCATAGTGTTGTGATTCTACAGGGATGTTGTGTCATCTTAGGAAGAATCATGAATTTGCTGTTGCCTTTATTTAGCAATTAAACATGGCTAAAGAGGTATGTGTGGATACCTAAATTGACAAGGGATGAGCTGAGCTGAATTATTTTGTTGTCAACTTCATTATGTTGAGAACTACATTTCCCAGAATCTCCTTTACTTTATGCTTTAAGTAATAGTTAACAAAAGTTGCAATTATGTGAGAGATGGCAGGTAAACAAAAAGCAGAACTTTTATGTTCTGAAGGTTGTTGGTCAGACGCAGTGAGATTCAAATGCAGTTTCCAGTGGATTCCAGTGTTTCCTCATTCCTGCCCTGTCTATCCCCAGCTTTCCTTTACGAGTGCCAGTCCTGCTGACCACCAGTGACCTAAAGCCTACCACCGCACAACTCTCTAAGAATTCCAATGTTGTAACCATGAAGAAACAATAGCCTGATAAACACCAGCCTTCCTTTGTAGTTCAACTCTAGCAGCTGAATGTGGTGATCCTTTTCCATTTCCTTGCAAATTCTGACTGTGCCAAAGCTTCTTAGTGATTTTTCTCTGATTCTTCCACTTTCCTTTTGATGCCTTTATCTTTATAGTCCCTCCTATATTTTTTTAATTTCTATGACAAACTCCTTGTTGTGTAATACTCATAAGAGTACTGATTTAGTCCTGATTGATACATGGTGAGACCAAATATACTTGAAGTCCATAATCTGTGAAAATGAAGACTAAAAAACATTGTAAAAAAAAAGTATTGAACTTAAGAAGACAAAACACCACAGATTTATTCACATAGACTTTCTGAATGAATGAAATCTTCAATAAACTTCAATTAAAGTAGAAGAATATGACATAAAATATATGAGTAAAACTGAACACTAAAATGAGCTTGAAAAATGTTTTTATATGGGGCTTACATTTTACCATATTTTATATAAATTTGCTACTCAAAATTAAAAAAGACAGTTTCCAATAAAACTTTTTAATTTACCATCTAATGAGTCACAGAAACACATTTCTGAGAGAGTCTGCTCAATATTTTCTAAAACCAGTGTTGAGTTTTGGATAACTATACATTGCTTTTAGAATTATTTTTGTTGAACTCTTGCTTAGATATGAAACAAATAAGTTATTAAATGTTTTATCAAGGAGACATATACATTGATACATAAAATGTTTTAATATTTGTACATAACTATTAAGAACTTCAACAACACTGAATCTATCTTTTGTTATTAACACTATGACATTCTTTTTAGCTGTAACCCAATATTTTTAACTAGGTGGGGGCTGGGCAGCCCAAAATCTTTTTTTCTTAATTCTTCTTTTTTTCTCTCTCTTTTTTTTTACTGTTTGGTCAAGAATTCTGGTGGTAGCTTTTAAATTTTGTTAAAGAGGAATGGGCTATCTGTTTGGTGGTATAAAGGAGAAGAGGTCTCCAAGACTATGAAAAGTAGGAAGAAAAATATTGTTAGAAAGATTATCAAGGGTCCAAAAATCAACCAAACACATATCTTATTTCAGTATCTCAATTACCCTGGGGAAGATAGACATACAAAGATGAGTGAGATAATTTGCTCTAAAGCGTCTAGATTAGTCTTTACATAAAATCCTTAAGTGAATTCAGAATTTAAAAAAACAAAAAAGGACCAACAAGTTCTTAGCTCAACAATATCTTTGTGGTCTATATGAAATCAAATTTGCAATTTGACTGATTTTTATTTTCTATGCAGATAGTCTCAGGTCTCACCTAAAAGAACTCAAAAATAATCTCCAAATTTCATGGCAATTACTAATTTTTAAAGTATATTAGCTTTACTGCCACCTTTACCTTCTTGAACAAGATTAGTTAAGCTGGTACAAGGAAACTACTCACATCAACTTGAGCCTGTTTGTATTAATTATGTATTAAAAAGTTGTGTTCAGCATTAGAGAACTGCTTCAGTAATTAAACAACAGTTTAACAGCAGTGAACTGCATTAGAAAAAAGGCAACTGAGACTTTTAAAAGGACAAAGCAGTGAATAAGATTTTAATGTTACTGTTTGTTGTGATGGGAAAATGATGTTTAATGGAAATTGTATTCACCAGATTGAATCATAAATGCACAGAATGGCTTTTTCAATTATTGGCTATCTTAGCTCTCAGTTCTGCTTTGGAATACAGTAGCAGAAGTATATTGCTTTGCATGCTGAGTTATCATGAATGTTGTCCCTTTAATATTCTTTATACATGTTCAAAGCACTCAGTAGAAATCTCCTGCATTTGCATGTCTCCTAATAATACACCCTGTGCAGTATATAGGTTTTAATACGGAATGCCAAAATTGTCTTATAAAAGAAACTTTGTACCCAGAGATGTCTGTGGAGAAGAAGTTTTCTTTTGTTAAGCTTCAACGAACCCCTTTAAGGAACTGGGGCTGAAGGCAACAATTCTTTATGCAGTAGATCGCCTTTCCAACCAGTGCTTCCCAATATGCCACCATCCCACTAATGAGCATGATATATATTCTGTGATCTGATGGTATATTGGAATGAAAATGCATGTTTAAGACTCCTTGATTGTTCGACAAAAAATGTAAAAGTATGTATAAGTTATGTTTTGTATCTTCAAGAAGATGGAATAGTAAGTGGTAAATTCTAAAGTGGAGATACTAAAGTTCTAAAACATAGCAACTAAATCTTCATAGAGAAGTTGGGAAAGACTTCGCAGAAAAGAAGGCACTTATAGCTGCTACAGACCCAGGGAAGAGGAAATACAACATTTCAGGAAGAGAGTGTAACATGTGCAAATGATTTTTGAAAACGATTATCCGTTGTTTTTATCCAACCAGGTGTGGCCATCTGACTACATTCAGAATATTAGGAGGTAAGTGTAAAGTTACGTTTGCATCTTCTAGGCCATATCCTTTAAAAATAAAGTTGCTTGTTCTTTGCATCTTTCCCTTTCCTCTTTTCTATACTGAAATTTTGACAAGTGAATAAGCTATAAGCATGAAGGTGATGACTTTTTCCTACAAAATGGTGGAATAGCCCAATAGAAGAGATCTGGTATCTGTCCACTCTGGACTGCATGCCTACATCTGGACTGTGACATGAAGAAGAAATAAAATTGTATCTCATTAGAACTGCTATATTTTCTATTCCTCTGTAATAGCTTAGCCTGTGCTCTAATCAACACATTACAAAAGTATGAGATAATATGGCAGGGCGTACTTGCAATATAGTTAGAAAAGCTGGAGACTCAGGTATAAAGGGGACAGTGATATGGACAAAGACTGGAAAAATGGCATGACTACATTTTGAAAATGCTCATATGGAAGAGATTTGCACTGTTATATTGATACAATCATGAATCATAAGATTTTTTTAAGCAGGCTGCTAATATGATCAATTTAGAGCACATATTTGGTATTTAGGTGAGTATAATCATACAATTTCTGGTAATAGCATTTCAATTTCCTTTTGGGGAATCTACCCCTAGTAGGAAGCATCCATGAGATGGTAAATCAAGGTTAATCAGTAGTCATCTGACCTAATTTAGGTAGTCAGTTTCTATCTCCCAAAACTTTAAATCTTGAGGGATTAGTATACAGTTGTACACATATTTATTCATTAAATATATATTTGTTAATTTGCTAGTCCTCTACTCTGTGTCAGGCACTGTTCTAGAGATCAGGATCAATCCCCACCCTCAGACAGTATATGCTTTGCAAGTATCCACATATCCACATGTACTGGCTAATTTTAGCAATAGTACTCAAATTGAGTATTTCCTGTTCATGTACTCTACTAATGTTATCTTGGTTCCTCTATTTTCTTAGACTTCCCACGCCCACGATTTCCTGTCTATTCTTTAAGCTAAACAAAATGTTTCTAAAATTTCCAAAAAACATTTCCATTTTTTAAGTTAACTAGAGTTAGTGTCTATTGCAACCAATTACATCTAATACAGATTTAAGTTTAAAAAAAGTAATACTTTTATTTGATTTAGTCTGACAGACTATTTATTTATTGCTTACTTGCTGAGTATCAGACACTGTGCAATGTGCTGGGGAAAGATAAAGACATTATACTATCTCTTGTAAATTGAATTACTGAACCAAATGTCACCCTATTCTACATCCATACATTTAATACAAACTTATCATAGTAAGCGTACTTACTCTTTTGGCTGTTGGCTTTGAACTTGGTCTCATGACCTGTTTAGCCATTAGCATGTAGACAGACAAGACAGTGCAGCAGTGTCAAAGCTAGAACTTTAGAAGCCTTAGATGTTTCTATTTGTCTTCTTTGCTCCTGCCATCTCCATGCAAGGAGCATGCACTGGCTAGATAACTAATTCCACAGTGGGTGAAGACTATAGAGCAGACCCAGCCCAACTCACCTATAGAACAGAGAGAATAAATTGTTCTGTTTTGAGGTGGTTTGTTCTGGATGTTCATTATGAAAATTAACTTTTTTCTCCTTTTGAGGAACTTACAGATTACAGGAGAGACAGGCACATTGCCAGATCATTTCCGTGTATCATAGTTGTACATTGCCTTCAAGTCAGCCCAATCATTTATCTTAATGATTGCTTACAACAAAATTCCTTTATACTAGTACAGGGTTAATTGATCACCAGAATATATCATTTTATACAGTATGTCCAGATAAAATGACTGCACATCAAATTTCTAGAATATCTGTAATGGAAAAGCTCAATAATTGTGAGTACTGCTAAAAGTGAATAATTGCTGAAACCTTTATTTTACTTAAATTCATATACACATCATATATGTATAAAATAGCATATATATTTCATATGTTCTATATAAGTTTCAAAGAAATAAAAACATCCTAAAATTTACATCAAGCTATATTTTCTTATTTCTTTGCATGCTTCATATTTATTTGAAACTTTCTGTTTTTAGTATTTTAGTAAATGCTATATTTTTTGTTGCATTTGGCATCTGTGTTCTCTGTTCTTTTAGTTTAATGCTCTGCTAGTCATTTGGCATTTTGAATTTTATAATATGGTAACTCTGCGATTCAGATTCCTCCTGCTTTTCAGGGTTAGCTGTTGTTGCTTAATGTAGATTACAGTTGCCCATTTTTAAAATGACTTTTTCAAACTATTTTTGAGAAGATTGTATTTCTTGTGTGTAGTTTCTGACATCTCTGTTCCATTAGCTCACTAGAGAGAGACAGAGAGAGAAAGGAAGGAGGGAAGGAAGGAAGGGAGGGAGGGAGGAAGGGAGAGAAAAAGAGAAAAAAGGGAAAAATATTCTCTGTTCATATAGATATGATAGCCTATAATCAATAATGAAGCAGGTTAGAGTTGAAGGGAATATTAAAGCTCAGCCAATCAAAGAAAGTAACTTGTTCAATATTACTCTATTGTTTACCAACAGAGCAGGAAGAGCATCCCACACATGCTTTCAGTTAGCACCTTTCTATGCACAGTCCTATAAAAGAGAGAGGGTTGATGTTGAATATTCACTAGTACAAATTTTGTAATTTCTAATTTAGTTTCTTGTTATTGGCATGAAACCTAGATCAATATTAATAAATATCACCAATTCTGGAAACCAGTAACATTGGTTTCATCATCATGATTTTGAGTTATTGTAATATCTGACACTTCTAGAAATTCACATTTAAAGAAAAAAATATGTTTCTCTTTCTTTTATGTTGAGCAAAAATCACACAGAGGAATTAAGTTCCAATTTTTTTTCCAAAATCTTTGTAAAGATATGTTCTTCTTTTATTTCTCCCCAATTTACATTTTATATTTTTGGCTTTTAGCATTGATTCTGTAGATGTGAAAGGAAAAACTTCTCCTTTACCCTTGGAAGTTTCATGGTAAATCAACTGACAATAAGGCAGATTAATGGGAGAAAAGGCATACAGCTTTATTTTATTACACTTTTACATGACATAGGAACTTTCAGAATGAAGACCCAAACCCCCAGTGGTGTTCAGAAGCTTATATACTATCTTGAGGTTACAGAAAGACAGGGAACTTGGATTCTGGCAAAACAGTTTATGGGAAGGGGGAAAAGAGGAATTCTGTGGAGGGGCAATAAATGATTACTAGGGAGAATTCAATGAACTTGAAGAACACATGATGGTCTGGGACAAACCATTGCAGAATGAACAATGGTTTGTGACAAAAGTCTGTCCAGGACTGTTGACAGGCTTTAGCCTTCCTTCCTGCAATATGAGTTCAGTTAATGAAAACTCAGGGAAGGGACCAGAGGTAACTGTTTTCTTTCTTTGGTAGGTCTGGACTTCAGGTAGATAAGGGAACTTCAGAGAACAACTTTATCCTGTGCATTGAGAAAGATGGTTAAGGGGTAGGGGGAGGTCAGAAAGACCCTGAGACTTCTATATTTTTCAGTTGAGCATGTGGCCATATTATGGTGTATTGGTTTCTGAGCCCCAGCAATTGAAGTGAGACCAAATGTAAAAAAACAGTATGTATGCATATGTACAGGGGAAGAGAAAAGTAAAAGAATAAAATTATGTCATGGAGTAGCTACTTGAGAAATCTTTGTGCAAACACAATTTAATTTACTATTTAGCAAAATGTAAGATACTTCACGCGACTTGAATGGGCTAGGAATAGTTAAACCCTTGGACTGGAGAAGGTACCAATGCAGCAAGCACAATCTGATATTCCTGTGTTGCCACTGATATCTATAAACCATAGTCAGTTGTTTTATAGGTAAGAAATGCCCAGTAGCCAACCAATTATGTATTTAAACCTATAAATGTTCAGATCTCACTTCTGTTGTTAAAGCTTTTTCTAGCTTCTTTTACTGGTATTTTTCTCTTTTTTAAATTTATTTTTTTATTTCAGAATGTTATGGGCATTTTTCTTTGCAGACAACTTTAAAGAGAATTACGGTTTCTGTCCCTTTCATATTTAAAGCTGATATCATTCTGCCTAATAATACTTAGTTCCATTGAAAAGCCAGAAGTTAGGAATGTAAATGTCTTTCCTGTGCTTTGCCTTGTAAAATTTGTAGGTGATCTCTGCAGGCAAGCCTTACAACCTGACTCAGTCCTCACTGTTTTATTTTAACATAGTTTCCCAGCTGGAGACTATTTTGTGTTGGAGAGATGGTGATATATTTTTAAAAGTTTATAAAAGTTCCAAATGGGAACAAAGGCATTCCCCACACTTTAATTGCTTGTAGGATACTTGAAATTTTATCTGAACAGAAAAATAAATTGCAAACATCAAGTTTTGTGGTTTCACAGCACTACTCAAGCTTGAAGTCATTAAGAAATATATTCAGCATTAACAATAAATCATATGAAATACAGGCAACCACTATGAATGCTTTATCCTTTCCTGATGGATGGTGGCTTGGGGGATAAGTGCCCTAGAATCCTTATTCTTAGAAGAAAAATAATACTTTATTAATAAAATAAGACTCAAGGTCTTTCATTTAAAGACTTCTAGTTACTTTTTTTTCTGGGGGAAAGTGCATTTCATCATTTTAAAGCAAGGAAATGGATGTGTGTTAAGTGATTTATCCCAGGTCTGACTGAAAGATTCAGAATTAGCTTCTATTTTTGCTGTCTATTTTTTGCTCAACCCTCAGGTGGCAACCCATGGCACATATAGAGGAGGTGTGAGCAGACGTCCACCACATGGGTTCCCATGACGCATGTCCTCTTCACCTATTAACCTGCCACATTCTCTTGAGTAGTCTCTTTTTGGTCTTTTAAGAAAAGCCGTGAGATAGCATTGAAAACTAAAACTCCCGATCTCTGATGATTCTAAATTTTCAATATGACATATCTTTATTAGAAATTTTAAAATAATATATTTTGACATTCCTTCACACTGTGATAGAAATTAGAACTGCTAAAGTTGATAGTAAAGGTGGTGGATTTTAAGCTTTTTTTCCTCACTAAAACACAAATAAAGGGATATTTAGGATTTAGCGTGTGTAGTAAGGGTAAGGATAAATGGTGGAGAAAAATAGAGGGGGAGTTGTAAAGATCAATCAGAATTCCTGAAGATATCTCTACAGATAAAGACGTTATTACGAATCCATGAATTATCCTATGCTGCAGTAACCAATTCCCATACCCTTTGTTTTTTTCCTGTTTTGAGGATGTTATGCTTTTATATCAGGCTTCAGAAGTAGATTAATAAATAAAATCCTCTTGAGTTTTACAAGGATGTTGGAATTTCGTCATTTTTAAGTTTCACCCCAGAAAGCCGTGTTTTCTACTGATAAACACCTGTGCTTCAGGCATAAAGCAGAAATAAACTTACTAACATTTGCTTTCTAATTGAAATTTAGACAGAAAGAAAATTCACAAATATGATTTTTATTATTATCTGGAAAGCACATTAGTTGTTCTTAGGCTTTCAGTGTCCTTAGCAGTGCTTTGAGCAGAAACTCTTAAGTACAAATGACTGAACTTGATAAGAACCACTTGGCTTCCTTAATTCAAAATCCCTGATGGAGATTATCAAGGAGTACTGACTGAGCACCTATTCTATGCCTATTGTTGATGTAATATTGTGCACCTGAAACGATCATCTATTTATCAATATGGCCACACCACTCCATGCCCTGGACGTACCCTGTTTCTCACTATGTTCCCTCCAGTCAAAATTAGTGCCTCCCCTGTTTCTACCTTTAATCCCTAGTAAATTTAAGCCTTAGAAATATACTATTATGTCAGGAACATCAGTTTACTTCTGGAATTTCCCTAGGACTTTCATTTCCCATGGTGAAATTCTTTTAGGTAGGGCTTCAAAACTGTAACAAGAGGTTAGGAGTAGGCAACAGGCAGGGTGAGCACTTACTGTATCTCAGTGGGGCACGATGTCCTCAAGGCATTTTTTGTTGTCACAGCCAAGGGAGTGAGGCAAGAATGCTAGTTTCCTTACAGTGCTCTGGAAAATCCCACTCATCAGAACGTCCTTCATTCCATGAAACTTTCAAATACATTTGCACATATGAATTAGTGTAAAAACCATGTCTGTAGAAATACAATCCAAAAACATATCTTTATATAACATTTTAAATTATAGGTAGTGTTTATAATTTTTAGTAATAATTAAGTTTTCTGGGGATAAAATACTATGCAAATAGATTGAATATTGTATTATATATTGCTGGGAATTTTAACAATAGTTGTTTACCATTTAGAAAGAAATGACATCATGAATAGAAATGCCACTTTTGCATATTTGAGTCATCATTATAACCATCAGTTTGAATTTATGTGTAGTTCATTGATAATCATTTTATCTATTGTAAAAAATATATGACCATTTTATTGAATTTTCTAATGTAGCCATGCCAAGGCATTTACATATTGAATAACAATTATAATAATAAACTATTTTAAACTTCTTTTGTAGATTACTGTGAGGATATTATATTGTTTTTAAGTAATATGAATAAATGTTTAATATTATTTGTGAATTTCACTAGAATTCCAAAGGGAATTTTATATCATAAAGTTATTAAAGAAGGACACTGGGCCTTCTAGAATTAAGAATCATGGTTCTGTTATAAATGAAGAGAGAGTGGGAAAATATATTACAAAAACAAGAACAGCCTCCTTATGTGAAACTGAATTCAAGTCAGAATACCGGATAGAAGAAGATTCAAAACAAATCAGAGCAAAGAGACAAATTGTCATTCTGATTCAACTGGGGTCAGGTGGTAGAGCGGTCTCAAGTGGCCGGTTGGCTAATTCAAAGGACATTAGTTCTAAGAATGGAAAAGGAAGAAAGTGAACACACAAAATGGTATTTCTATTTATGATGTGATTTCTTTCTAAATGACAAACAACTCTTGTTAACATTTTCCAGCAATATAAAATACAATATTCATTCAATTTACATAGAATTTTATTCCTGGAAAATTTAATGATTATTAAAAATCATAAAAACTACTGCAGTAGTTAATGATTAAAACAGGCAGGCTCTGGGAGACTGAAGTGAGAAGATAGCTTGAGGCCAGGAGTTCAAGACCAGTGTGAGGAAGAGTGAGATTTCCATTTGTACACAAAAATAGAAAAATTAGCTGGGCTTGGTGGCTCATTCCTATAGTCAACCTACTCAGGAGGCTGAGGCAGGAGAATTGCTTGAGCCCAGGACTTTGAGATTGCAGTAAGCTATGATGAAGCCACTGCACTCTAGCCCAGGTGACAGAGACCCTGTCTCACTAAAACAAAAAAACAACCAAACAACCGTCACCACCACCACTCAGAAAAAACAGGCAGGATCTAAAGTAGCTGCTAGATGAATGGGAGAATTTGTTTCACTTTTGGGCACTGTTCAGTATGTGGATCCCATGGAAAATCCTTAACAAAAGATGTTATCTAGGCACCAAGTACTATTTGCCATGAAGTGAGAGCATTCAACTATTACAGTTGACAAACTGTTCTTTAGAGGCCTAGATAATAAATATTTTAAGCTTTATAAGCCAGATAGTCTTCCTCACAACTACTCAATACTGCCATTGTAGTCAAAAGCAGCCCTAGGCAATGTATAAACAGATGAATAAGTCTGTTTTCCAATAAAATTTTTGTCTGTTTTCCAATAAAATTTTGTTTATAAAAATGAGTGGTGAGCTGGATTTGACCCATAGACCATAGTTTGATAACTCTGGACTATTAAATTGTCAGTTTTTAATGGCTCAGTGAATTTATTTGAACTTAAATATGTTTTATCATTTTTCTCCTTCTGTGTAATCTATGGCTATGATGTTTCCAATGTAAAACTTCCTCTTTGCCCAACAAGTTGAATCAACTCAAGCTCATATAAGATAATGTGCAATATGTAGAATTACATTTACTCTGAAAGTATCCACATAAAAATTGTAAAGGCTTTTCAAAGCTCTACAGAGAGGAATACAAATGACTAAGTTTAAATGTGAGAGGGAGTCAAAATTTATTGTTGTAATGGGGCATAGTATCTTGCCCCCTACTTTGTTAATTGCTTAAAATGTCTTCCAGTAGTTAAATTGTACAACCAAAGTACTCTTTCCCAGACAATGAGAGCTAATTTAAAAAGCATCAATGCTACACAAAATTATAGGAATTAACACATCAAAAACATGGAGTTGATGCTGTGATTGCCTGTGGGGTCTTCTTCATAAATTCTTTGCCTAGGCCAATGTCTAGAAGAGTATTTCCAACGTTTTCCTCTAGAATTCTAATAGTTTCCCATCTAAGGTTTAAGTCTGTTACTCAAATGGGACCTGATCAAATTAAAAAGCTTCTGCACAGCCAAAGAAACTGTCACGAGAGCAAACAGACAACCTACAGAATGGGGGAATATTTTCGCAAGCTACACATTCGATAAAGGGCTGATAACTAGAATCTATTTAGAACTCAGGAAAATCAGCAAGAAAAAAATCAAACAACCCCATCAAAAAGTGGGCAAAGGACATGAACAGAAACTTCCTAAAAGAAGACAGAACACTGGCCAACAAACATATGAAAAAATGCTCAACATCTCTAATCATCAGGGAAATGCAAATCAAAACCACAATGAGATATCGCTTATCTCCAGTTAGAATGGCCTTTATTAAAAAGTCCCAAAACAATAAATGTTGGCATGGATGCAGAGAGATAGGAACACTCATCCATTGCTGGTGGGACTGCAAACTAGTGCAACCTCTGTGGAAAGCAATATGGAGATAACTTAAAGTGATATAAGTAGATCTACCATTTGATCCAGCAATCCCATTACTGGGCATTTACCCAAAAGAACAAAAGACACTCTATAAAAAAGACACCTACACTCAAATGTTTATAGCAGCACAATTCACAATTGCAAAGATGTGGAAACAACCCAAGTGCCCATCAATACATGAGTGGATTGATAAAATATGATATATGTATACCATGGAGAACTATTCAGCTATAAGAAACAATGGTGATATAGCACCTCTTGTATTTTCCTGGATAGAGCTGGAACCCATTCTACTAAGTGAAGTATCCCAAGAATGGAAAAATAAACACCACATGTACTCACCAGCAAATTGGTATTAACTGATCAGCACCTAAGTGGACATATAGGAAT